>JAOPJG010000504.1:0-22445 GCA_027478255.1 Dispira simplex | reverse complement strand
TCGTACTGCCATAGTCTTACCGATGTGGCTTTTATGACCATATTACACCACTGCGCGCATCTCCGGGTTCTCAATGCTCTGGGCTGCCCGGGAGTTTCCCAAGCGTTTCTAGACGAAATACCAGAACGCTACCCTAAACTGCTTATCAATCAATCGGATTCAATTCCATTTCGTTGTGATTTGGACACATTTTAGATTTCCGTCGTTACTACTCTGACTTTTGTCCTCGCTGGCTTTTGCTTGTTCGTGACGCTTCACCATTATTTTCTCATCCTTCACAAAACCCCCTCCCTGATGTCCGTTTATTTCGTGTTCATGGGTGTAGTTTCGGAATAGCATTCCTTCCTCGTACTCTCTCTACAGCTTGTCTATCGTTTGTATTCTATTTTCTTCGTCATCTTAAAAATGAAGGATGCCAGATTTGGTTCAACAATCTTATTCCGCTTCGACTTGTATCTGACGATTACAATGTCTCCAAAAAGTTAAGCAATACATGTGTTCTGATTTTAACGTTCCATATCGAATGACCAGATATGAAAAAAAAATATGTAAAGTAAAAGCACAGTGATAAATTTTCGGCCAAGTGTTTGAGTGGGTTATCAATCCATCCGCAAATATTTCCGACTCAGACGAACTGTACAGTTAGTCCATTTCCCCTCACTTTCCTCATGTTGTCTTTTAGATTTGAGAAAACAATAGTCGCAGTTAATAATAACGCATGCCATCTATCCTTTCTCGTCGCTACGTTGCATTCCGCCCCTTCTTGTAATTGCGTATACTGTGACCAATCACCACCACCATTGCTTGTCACCCGTCGTTTTTATTAAGTCGTGGCGCAAAGAGCTTGTTACTCGCACTCCATCCCGTTATTGCACTCTCTTCCCCTCTCCTAATGTTTCGTTTCCGGATTTCAAGCGGAGTTCGGTTCGCCATCTGGACGGGCACTCTAAGCGCCGGTGTATACTGGTACGATCGCCGTTACCAGGCATCCTCTTTGATTCGTACCTGTCGAACACTCTACCACAACGCGGCTATCATTGCCGATTACAAATGGAATTTTCAACCTGACAAGGCCGATCGTATTGACTCTTTGCATTCACGAGTGGCTCAACGGATACTACACGTTTGCCAAAAGAATAATGGACTATACATAAAATTAGGACAGGTGATTGCGCTCTATTCCACGGTTCTTCCCCCACAGTACAACGAGATATTTAAAATCCTATATGACCGTGCACCCAATGTCCCATACCATGAGATTCAGCAGGTATTCCTCCACGAGTTCGGCCACACTCCTGAAGAATTATTTGCTACTTTCGAACGAGAACCCGTGGCTTCCGCATCCGTGGCCCAGGTGCACCGGGCGCAGATGAAACCTGATCCGGTCACAGGGAAAGCCCCATGGGTGGCCGTTAAAATCCAGAAGCCGGCTATTGCTAAACAGCTCGAGTGGGACCTCTCCGTCACTCGGTTTGTGATGTGGGGGTTAGAAAAGGCCTTTGGTCTACCTTTACTTTGGTCCATGGAGTATACCAACCACCACCTACGCCAGGAGGTAGATTTCGTCAATGAAGCTCGCAACGCCGATCAAGCCAGGGAGTTGCTCGCCCAAGATACGCACCTAACCCGACACTTGTATATCCCCAAGGTGTATTGGGAACTCACTCGACCTACGGTGCTCACCGCAGAATGGATTGACGGTATGCCCATGTCCGAGATAGTCGCGTCACCCCCACGGGGGTCATTTTATACACCCGCCCAGGTCATGGGCACCATTGTATCCACCTTTGCCCAACAAATATTTGTCAACGGTTTTGTGCATTGCGACCCACATCCTGGTAATCTGCTGCTGCGTCCCCATCCTCAAGATCCGACGACCTACCAAGTGGTTCTCATTGATCACGGGTTATACATCCGGGAAAACGAAACATTCCGCACGGATTATTGTCAACTATGGAAATCTATTTATTTGATGGACCGGGACACCATTGGGCAGATTTGTCATCGATGGGGGATTGGGGATTCAGATATGATGGCGTCCTTTACGCTACTTCGACCGTTCACCCAACAACAGCATCACCGACCACTCCACTTAAACGCTACGGTGCGTAAAGAGGAAATCTACGCCATGCAATTGTCGTTAAAAGAACGGGTTCACCAGTTTTTGCTGAATACCGAACTTTTCCCCAGGGAACTGATATTCGTGGGACGCAATATGAACATGGTACGAGCGTTGAATAAAGCCATGGGTGCACCTGTTAATCGGACCAATATCATGGCCAACTACGCCGCCAAGGGCCTCGGTTCGAATTGGGGTGCCTGGAGTCATGATACCCCGGTTAACCGAAGTACTACATTACCACTCCGTAATCTAGTGGATTGGTTCGTTTTTGTAGTGAAGACCCGGTTTAGTTTTTATTCCTTTCGCCTCAACTTATGGATAATCTCCGTGCTGTTTTACTTCCACCAGATGTGGGAGCGGGTGATGCAATGGATCATCCACCGACCTGCCAAAAACTTTGAGCAACTGATAGATGAATCCCTGCTTCGCACGCTAGAGGACCAGCTGGGATACAAGGTAGACATTAGTTTTTTGGATGCGTAACCTGTCGTGTCGTGCCCGGTTAAATTGAATATACCATGTAATCTTATCTCTGCCACTAGGAGTTTAGTATGTGCTTGTGGGTTATGATACTATAAACACAGTAGTGGCTGGGGACATTGTTGTTGTTGTCAATATATGAATTCTTACGTGTGATATTGTATCACTTCCTCTACCGAGATTTTTGTATGATATAATGATATAAGGCTGGCCTAGAACTGTTAAATAGAAATAAATTTTAATAAGATCACAGTCCGTGATAGGAAAATGGTGGTGACCCTCTCGTCTTGCAAAGTTCAAGATAAAAAAGAGACTACGAGTCGCCATCGAGATTTATTTCTGACACTCCATTCTTTTTATCTTCACTTGCGAAAGGATACCTTTAATTCCAACTACAACACCACAAACTCGTAACAAACAGAAACGATGTGCGTTGTCCTCTTCTCTCTCATTTTCACCAAAGAGTTATGAAATAAGCCACCAAAGAAAATATGACCAAGGCCAATTACACAGTACCAAGGGTTGAAGGGAACCCTTACCCCCTTTGGCTTTAACCATTTAGTGCTTAACGTCGACGTTTCCCGTTTCAAAAGCTTTACGTTCCATGACTTCCGCACTGACTTGGTTGATTAAAGGAGTTAGGTAGCGTACGTCTTCATCAGGTTTGGTCCATTCCGCCTTGGGGAGAATGGTGTGCTGCATATCCAGGTGTAAAGCGCGCTTCATTCGGAACGCACGAGCGTCGGCAACTTCGGGACGTAGTCGTCGGATCGCCTCTTTGTATATAGGATTGGAATCATCCTCGATTAAGTCGTCGTACTTGAGACCCAGCTTACGATACCCAGCAGCGCTGACGTAGATCTTGGAAAAGGGCTGCAGCAAAGTGCGAACCCAGGGAATGTGGGCCAGGGAATGGGTGGCGCTGAAACTCATGGTAGCGAAAAAAAAAGAGTACAAGAAGCGTATTTCTGTAACGTATAAAAACAAGCGCCAGATCACTAAAAAGGAGCTTCCCGAAAAACGCTGAGACGGAAAATCTAAAAGCAATGAATAATAGGAACAAGCTAACAAACTAGGTTTCAAATCAACTGCTTTTGGGAGGGATTAAGCTTGAAACCTTGCAAGAGTGAATCTAATAAACTGGTATCTCTTTCCCTCCCTTGCTTACAAGTAGGAGATGGCGGTGGGTCCCAAACCAAGGGCTCACAAGTCCATACATGGCATTGGGAGCGAGGGGAAGAGGTGTTGGGGAAGTGAGTTTTGATTTTCGGTAGGTGTGATATAAAATAGTGTATCATGTGACTTCATCGTTAAATATTTGGATGTTTTACCGCTGGGTATGAAATGGCGGTGTTGGCCTGGCTATTGAACGAATCCCTCAGAGTAAGACGATATACACTATAGTCGAACTTTTATTCGTTTGTGATTTTTTTAAAAGAATGAGTTGGGTATCTCTAATGTACCTGTTCCCACCTCTCAAAAAATTAAGATCCGAGGAACAAACGAAAAACAACTAGTTCCGTATATCAAAAACTGACTTCTGTCAAATACAGCACTCTCCAAAGGGTATACTTTTTATTTCGTTTTTGAGTGAGGTTTGATTTCAAAAAAAAGACACTGTAATGTATGTAGAGTATTGGGCACGGTTTCCCATGGCCAACTTAATGGCTGGTAGCCGTTTCCTATAAGTCTCCACACGAGAAAATTATTCTTGAGCAATGAAGGAATGGTGAGGAATTCCTAACTAGCAGTATTTTAGTATGGAAAAAAAACTAAAGAAGCGTGGCATTGCTCTGGCTTTTTGATAAGGAAAGCCCCTAGGACACGAAACAGAGGTCAATTTATATAGCTTAACGAATGTTCGATATACTTATGGGATTGCTTCGAAAAACGTTTTCGTAGAGTGATAATGTTTAGTGTTGGTGTCCTCTGGTGTGTCTGTTTGTTAATTAAATCGGGGTTAAGATACTTCTGACTAAATAACGGAATGTTTGTTTAATCCGTTGGATCAGCGTAGTGCGATAAAAATTTTGTAGAATACATTGTAAAATCCACTGTGTAATAGCTTGCCGGTAAGGATATTAAAATCGATGGTTCCACCCATTATGATTGACCACGAAGGAAGACATAATAAATGTCTTTTCTTTCCAAGAGTTTAAAATTCGCATTAGCCTGTAACTGTATTATGATGCAAAGAGGCCAGTGATGATGTTGCTCAAAGGAGTCCATTTTAAGAGTGGGGAAAATCGTAAAAGACATCTGTGCTGCAAAGTAAATAAACGATAGAAGCATACACAAGTAAAAAAATTGGTATTAAAAGGATCACCATACTCAAGAAAAGAGGTCTTTATGAGATTCGGATGTGGCACCGAATGATAAGAACCTGGGTAGAGTTACCCTTAGATGGTCGCCGTGGTAAATGTAGCCGTTAAATCGTCCATTCCAGATGACTTTACCAAACGCAATGATAATTACGTTATAAGGGAATATAGAGATATGGGAGATTGTTGCCATTGGGTCTACTTGGCTGTTATGTACATATAGAAACGATACATTACGTCGCTTAATCAGTTGACGATGCTGTGGTGTTGCCCATGGATTGGGTAGGGGACGATAAAGCCCTTGGGCGTGGCTGCTTTGCATGCGAAACTGTCAGCGGAAACTTGGGCGGTGGCATCACACCAGTATCCCTAATGGTGGGACGTGGTAACGAGGCACTGCAACTCCGACTACGCAATTCGTAGGGTTCACGAGCCGGAATAACTTGTTGGGATAAACGCTGCTTACGTTGCCGGGGATTAAAGGTAGATATAGTTGCTGCCATGGTACGTTGGTGACACTTATTCCGAGTGTTGGTGGCTGGCGGGGAATCCCATTCTATAGCACCCTCTAAAGGCAACCGCGAGGGTACCGATGGAGGGTGGTGGATCCGGGATGTGACGGGAACTGGGGTGTCCGTGACCTTGCTCTTACCTTTGGGTTTGGATATCTCAGTATCTTTATCATGGGTATCCCGTAATACACACGTTTTCGACCGACATTGCGAGCGTAAAAAATAGGGTGAGTTGCCGTGAGAGTGTACAGCACCATCGGAGTGGTCCATGGGGCTACAATGGCATGATACCCGTGATGATGTCGAGGTCACTGATGTCAAAGACAACCGTCGTGTCCGAACGGGGGTTCTTTGGGATACATACAATGACTCATAGGAGTCGGTCTGCTCCAATGGATGTCCACTAGTGGTAGTAGTCAACGGTGACAAAGATGTTGTCGTGGTATGACGATAAGAAACTGGATGGGGGCCCGAATTCACTAGCGGACGGAGAGACACATGGGGCTGCCCAGAAAGTGGCAATGCATCAAAAATGGCACCCAACCCAACCCGAGTGCCAGAATCAGGACTTGATACACGAGAACTGACTCGGGAAGAGACCTCCTGTGAACTGGCTCGGACCAACCCGTGGAAATCGTGCGATAAAGAGCTGGAATCCGATGAGGTATACTCCTTTTCCACTAGTGTTGAATCAGCCGTCCCTTCTGAAGATTGTGTTCCTCGTAGTGGACCACTTGAGTCAAAGTCCGATGCCGACGAGGCTACGGAAGACGTATCGGAGCTTAACGATACCACAATGTCAGCCAAGTTATTATCGGACGCATCCGAGGTCGAATAGCCAACACTACCCGGTGATAGTTGCTCATCAACAAAAAGAGCGGAGAATGGACCTATGCCTCTCACCATTAATCCAACGTCATCCTGGTCGTCCTCATATTTATGCACACATAATTGCTGTTCTTTCTCCTCTTCCGATTCATTATCAGCGGAAGAACCGGTATATTCCTTCGAGCGATCTGATTTGACTAGAACCTCGGAAGCGTGAGATAACAAAATGGGACTGGACGTGGCACTGAGTAAGGTTTGCACTTTTTCATCTTCTACTTCCTCGTCATCACTACTTAATATTACGATGGACTGGTCGGAGTGGATTGGCGACGAACCCACGTATTTATCAGAGGACTTCCCGTCATAATACTTCTCCGTGCTGGAACTTTTCGATGATCTTGTGAATGGGTACGACCCATTCCAAGCGCCGGTGGCGGGATGAAGCTGATTATGGATCTCTGGCCCTGTGGGTAGCTCGGAGTGAACGACCGAGGTCCTAGTTAAAGTATAGATAGAATTGCCACCATTCAAAGTGGTCCCCTGATGTGAGGTTTGTGGGATAGCGCTATGAAGAGATGATTGAATCGTGGACAATCTCGACGCCGTGCGCGGAGAGGTGCGGTCAACAGGGTGGATGGCCTGGTCAATGCGGGCACGCAGGCGTTTGGCCCACCGATTAAAGTCTTCCGGGTCGGGTCCTCGGTTTGAGTTATCCGACCAGGAAGGTTGAGTATAGCTAAGCCCCACGGCAGAAGTACCAGTGGTTGTCGACCTAACAGAAGAGGAGCTATACCGGGGTGAATGGTGCGTGGTAAACACGTCACTGGAATAGTCTCGGGACCGTTTGGCGAGTTTTCTTAATGAGTCCTGGAATGCTACCGAACGTAGAGGAGAAGAATTCGAACGCCAGGGGGCGAATGCCCCCGCTGTATGAATTCCATGTATAGGTCGCGGGCTCGGACTCACTCCGAGCGGACTACCCAAAGAAACAATAGGGGGTGGAGTAGGGTCATTTAAAACTTCCAAGGTTGTGAATCGGGAATCGGAAGACCCCGTCGTGGTTCCTAGTCGTGAAGAGAGCACATTCAATTTAGGCAAGGGTGTGGTTGACCAAGGAGAGGACATGGCAGATAACTAAACAGTTGATGAAACTTGAGAAACTCCACGAGAGCGGAATGAGAGACATAAATCAAGATAACATAGAGTGAATGCCAGAAAATTACATACAATTGTTTCGATTAGAAAAGACAAACTACCTTTTTCTAGTATAAAATACAGGATCAAGCACGACGTATTCCTATCCAAAATGGGCGACACGAAATCTGTAAAATACGTGGAACGGTGAGGTCATGATACCTATACTTCTTAGAACTTCAACTAATACGATTCTTAGTATGCATTGACATCTGGTTTCAGTTTGGATGTACCACTTCACATTGTCCTCAGTAGGAGTAGTGAGCTGGGTTGATTTTTTAAGGAGGGCAATCAATGGGAAAATACCTTGTTACAACGTGATCTTGTCAAAGTAGTTTATAAATACCCTAAAAGCTTGGATAGATTTCCACACATACTATCTCTGTACACTTACAATGGTTATGCAAAGCGATACATGTATAATTTATCAAATCAACTGCACAGGACCGGGATAGAGAACCGTGTCGTATTAACAAAGGAATGGTATGAAAATATAAAATAAAACACCGACTGCTGACGCTAGTAGAATTACATAGTTTGAACTAGTCTCCCCAAACCATTAAAGACAGATTTGTCCATTAGTATAAATATCTTCCGATCACAAGCGACAAGTCTGCCCTGCTTCAACATATACCAATCTATTAAAAATGCACTCAAAGAAAGGCATGCCAAAGTAGATGAAGATGTATTTCTGGACAACCTTTACAACACAGTATAGGACAATGATAAAAGGGCGTAGTTGCCGGGTCCAGGGCTCAGATTTAAAGGAAAATAACGTATAAATCACTAGATAACCATATAACACACTCCATAGGATGACGGTAGAAACTACTGTGTCACAATAACATCTTTCCAACCGTCTCAAGTAAACCCGAAGGCTAGACCCCGACTTGAAATCACCGACGAGGATCCAGTTGGACCATTCCCCGAGGTGCGTTTCAGTGAGGAAAAGAACATACTGGCACCAGAAGTACTTGTCCCCTCCGTGGATAATGGTGATTGGTTTTCAGAGCCTCGCCTTGCGATATCCTGCAAGGCAAACGAGGATTTGCTACGTGGTAATTCATACTGAGACCGCGGGAACCCTTCATTACCAGCCGCCAAATGGTTTAACGTCGGTAGGGACGACTGGGAGGCACTACCCGCCGCTGACGGGCCCGAGGTGTGGCTAAACAAATTGGCCGACTTCAAAATGGTCCCCGCGTGGGAGGTAGCCTGGGTGGGTGCACCAATCGCCGGCGGTCCCATCACCGAGCCTTTCCTTGGCTCCAACTGTAAGCTCAGTTGGTGTAAAGCCGGTTCGTCCCACCGCGTATACGTACGTTCAAAGTCGTCCATTAGATACCGTTGTAATTCTGGCACATCCCGGAGATTATACGGCACCTGAAATTTCTGGATTTCCTTGATAATACGAACAGTAATCGTGTACTTGTAAAAGTTAATCAGCGGACCCGAAACAGGTGTCGATATACTCGTAACCGAACCTCGCTCGGACCCGGTGGGGGTTATTCTCGGAGATGACGACGACATACTAGGTGTATCCTCTTTACCCGAACCCGCGCCGGCAGGATCATTGGGTCGGCAATAAGTACGATTGCCATCGTCTGTAAAGGTCAAATCAGTTAGGTATACCCCCAAAAAGGGCAAACAGGGTGGTTTCTGGTTACGCAGGCGGGACCGGTACATCGCAAAGTTACGGTCAGTATCAGTTAATTGGTTCAGGGACTTGATTAATGTGCTGTACTTGACCGCCAATTGTTTCCAAGTGAGATTCAGTCGAGTAATGGCGGAGTAAGAGAGTCCACATGCCACTGCTATTAAGGTGTTTAAATTATTAAGACAAAGGAGATGGTCGGCCACTTTGAGAAAGTACTTGAGAGCCGCTGCACGCCGTTTCAGATCACTCTCAGAGAGAATCGACACTACTACCCAGGCGGTGATGCGCGTACTACGGGCGGACATGGCGCGCACGTTGGTAGCAGTGCTCTCGTCCTTTTTGGAAAACTCTTGACCGATTAATTCGTGAGGACGAATAGCACCAAACAGACGACCATCCATAATGGTCAACTGACGAGCCACTTCCACAGGGTCAATGTCGTATAATGAAACCGGCAATCGATCCAGTAAACTCAACAGAATTGATCGCGGTAAGCGCGGTGAAGGAGGCGGAGTGTCTGGCAATGAAGCGTAGGCAGCAGCCAGAAGTCGGTCGATGTTCTTGGACTTGCTCAGTCGAGCTGGCAATGACCCATCGGCTGTAGCCAGGGCTTGTTGCTTGGCAGTGACCAGCTGTCGTAGTCTCGAGGCGGGGGCGGGCATACATCTGTGTAAGGGACCGGTAACAAATTGAAGGAGTGGGTCTAGACATTCTTCGTCTTCGTCATCGAAAAAGTAGGATTCAAGCCAAGTTTTGACAAGGTTCACCACCCGCAACCGTGCCGGAATAAGTTTCTGTTGTTGCCACCGTTGTACTTCCCCCTCGGTTAACCCCTGAGGTTCGGGGAGATGAAAACGGGCCACTACCAGCTCCAGGAACCGCGTTGGTGTGCAGAAACTACGGAAGGTGAGCAGAAAGGTGCTGATATACTCGGAATCCACCAGGGAGTCATGTAAAGTCAAACGTTCTACCAAGGCCTCCATAGTGGCAGACATGATCTGACCCTGGTCGTTTATTTTGATTTCGTCTCCTACATGGTCGTATTGCATGTACCAGGGCCGTTGAGCCATATATTCCGAGTGAGATTCGGAAAGTGCCCGGGTACTCCGTGGGGCGTGGCTCAGTACGGTCAAGGCGTCCAGTGAACGTTGCCGCTGCACCCGGATTCCTTCGTGCATCGGTGGTTGGGTGATGGTCGTGCCTTCCTCACTAGCTACTCGATGGGCTTCGGGTAGCGTTGGCGGGGGGAGGGTAGACATATCACCCGCTAGGAGGTTACTACCTGCTGTGTAATTTTTTAGGGACCACGGCGAATCTGGGGGGTGTAATGGGGAGTCCGGAGAAGGCAGCACCGAAGCGGAATGCATTGCGGCGAAATCCACCCTTCGCTTGTGATGGCTGTCCGCTATGAGGTCGGGTCTACTACGAATGCGTCGCATAAAGGGTAATGCAAAGGCAGCAAAACCCGTACGTTTTTCGGGTGGTTCTTCGTCAATAAGGGATTCCCCGGAACCGGGCAGGTGGGAAGATTTCTGACGCTCAGGAATGGAACCCAGAGTGACACTGGTAGTACTAGGTTTTCGGGAACGAGTAATAGGCCCAACCTCCTCAGAAAATGACGAATGGGCTGAAGAAACTCGATTAGAAATCGGGGTTAGAGCAGTGGCATCCGCCAAAGGGTAGGTTGGGGTGGTAGAAAGGGTGGACATCCCTGTGGCATCGGTAGTGGTCGTGATAGTCAGCGGGGAAGGAATTAATGACGAGGTTGGAGCATTACCAGCCGAGGACTGAATAGAAAGAGATCCAATGGCTAACGGAGACAAAAAGGACTGTGACGAACTGGGTTCCACTTCGACCAGGGAATCGTCAATACCGCTAGTCGTGGTACGACGAGAGATTCCGGAACCATTGCCACCGGTGTTGGCAGGGTCCAAGTGGGAGTCCGGAACCTTGGCGATTCCAACTGTAGAATCTGCAACCCGTAGATGAGCGTGGTAAAACTGGTTCAATTGACGCTTCATGGCCACCAGCGGCGTGTGACGCAACGAGTGGCTGTGAGCCACTTGCCACTGGAAACAGACGGAAAGGTACTTGGCCACGTCCTTGTCCTGCAGGGCGGTTTTAAGAGCCAAAAACATTTCTTCCGAGGCTTTGAGTAACTCCATTACCGCCGTCATTAGTTCCTGACTGGTCCCCGAGCTGGTATGGGGATAATTGGCTTCGGTTGTCTGGAGAAGTTGGTTAAAGGCATCGTACAATCGTTGCTTTTCGGCCAACAGGGGCGCGGTGATCCGACCATCACCCGTTACGAATTGTTGGGGGAGTTGAGGCCGGATTCCACAGCCGGTTTTTTCCAGTGACTCGGACGTGGCATAGTGGGGATTGTCGGATGTGTCCACCAGAGCCTCGGCTAAGCAGAGCACCTGACCAGTCCACCCTAAAGTACGAAGGATGTCTGCACAGTGAGATAGGGTCAACCCCGTGGGGACCTCCTTCATCAGATTATTGAGTGACGAAGCCACCGTTCGAATAATGTGTGCGGATAGGTGTTCCAAGATGTGCACAATATCGTCGCCATCAAGGTAAACAAAACTGTTCTTGAAGGGTAATACTTGACGGATCAACACAGCTACCGACCACTCGTCGCCTGACAGTGGACGCCGTGAAGAATCAGAAGAACCGGAGGTCCGTTTACTGGTGGGAGCGGGCAGTGGCTTACATAACTGGGTGTAGTCCGGAAACTGAATAGCTTGGGACTCACCAGGGGTCCCCAGTTCGACATTTTGCGTTTCCAGCATGGCCACCAGGGTCTGTACGTGCTGTGCCAGGTGCAGAGCCTGGCGACGTACTCGATGTTCCACGCTGCTGGGAGGGAACGCAAAAGAAGCCAGTTTGGCCAGATAGACCAAACGGGCCAGGCTACTGACGGCACGCTGACGCTGGGTGCGAAACTCTTGGTCCTGCAGTCGGTCAGAGTTGGCGTAGAGTAAGTTGGCAGCGTGGAGCAGCCGACGCATAACATCCGAGAGGGCATCCGCCCAGATCAACACTGCCGCCTGTTTGCGGAAACTATTAAAGTCGGCTATCAGTCGATTTACCTCAAGTAGGAACTCGGACCACGTGGAATTGGGTTTGGAAGGCGGGACGGGCGCTTCACCCTGGTCGGTTCCCCCAGACGAGTCAGTCATAGTAATGGAGACGAGCCACCGGTACACTCAGGCGGAGATAGT
This sequence comes from Dispira simplex, assembly GCA_027478255.1. Lineage (NCBI taxonomy): Eukaryota > Fungi > Kickxellomycota > Dimargaritomycetes > Dimargaritales > Dimargaritaceae > Dispira > Dispira simplex. The sequence goes on along the minus strand of JAOPJG010000504.1, from coordinate 10,101 downwards.
CGATGGTAAGCCTGGATATACAAGAACAAGAAAATAATAAGGCCGCAACGAGAAGCAGGGATCACTTTGAGGGCGGAGATGGAACACCCAGACGCCGCCAAAGGGTTATTTGGGTAAAATGCTTGGTCACAAACAAAAGCCGAAGGGTTGGAAACACTAGTTACCCTGTGCAATACCAACAATAACACATTCGACCAACTCAAGCAGTAGTAATATAAACAGCACACAAAGTAAACTGGTGAAAAAAATCAGAGATAAACCAAAGAAAGTAAGATACACTTTGGTAATCGGAAGGTACTCCCCACAACTGACGATAAATATTATTAGTGTGATTATTATTATTAAGTGGGAGTTTAGGAGGTGGAGAAAAAAAGCGGAGCCTTTATCACCTTTTCATGGAAAGGATGGGTTTTGCCAACATCGGTGTTTGGATGGTCAGACAATGGTTTGTAATTCGGGTGTCAATAATTAGCAGTTGGGTGAGAACAAAATAACAGCATACCCACATATACAGCGACCGTTATGTACAAAAGGCTGTGATGACCTCCTCTCTCTCTTGTTCACAGTCTCTGGGCGCCATGTGCAAGTGCGGATGAGTGGAGATGCAGATGTGGTTCTCTCCTTTTTTTTTCCCATTCTCACTCCTTCCTCCCCCCCCCCTCCACCAGCACTCAAAGGGATCGTCCAAACGACTATCGATGGTCGATACTAACCTTCCACATTGCTGGTCCACCACTCCACGGCCAACCAACCCCCTATTAATCGACATTACATCCACTTATAAAGACACCACTAAGATATTATATAGGCTATCAGTGTTTCCACCTTAGACCGATCTTTAGAACTTCCCTTTGTAAAAGATTACTTGGTTCTCATTCATTTGACTGATAGTACGAATGCGGCTGGACACACCTAGGGTATTGCCAGGGGGGAGTTGACACCGCTTGTTGGGAAAATTCATCACCACCCAACACACTTCAACAGCCATGTATAGTCGTCGCACAATATCTCATGTTTTTTTATTGTTCACTTTACCCAATGGCACCAACACCCCCTGGCTCTAATGATCGATCACCAAAATTGCAAGGGGTCACTCAGTTCGATGGGGATTTTTTTCACAATGAGAATCCCACAACAACAGGGATAAAATGTGAGACAGAAACAGCTACACACCCCGGTCATAATGTATGCGATAAACAATCGGCAAATGATTATTGAGCAGAGAAAAGCAGGACCAACGGCTTGGACCAAGTCAGTTCACACAACTTCCAGAATAAAAACGCACTCCCAACGCAGCATCGGACCAATGCGTAGCAAACTAAAAATAAACCCAGTCGTACCAAATCGGTCCATCGGCAGACTCTGTGCTGGTGCCCACTGGAGTGGATGATCTCACACTGGCCATCGTCACCAGTGTCGTACCAGATACGCCTCAACAAGACCCTTTCCAGCCATATCAATATCCAATTTATCAGACTTAATCATTAGTGCATAGTAGACGGCATGGTGATACATAATACGAGGCATATATTTATCTTCTTTGCCTAAAATTAAAACAGGGTTAATCCGGTGTGTCCACAACTTATCATACAAAAATCTTTGATAGGACCATCAAAACTAAAGGGAAAAAAGCAAAGATTGAGGGAGGGATTTGGCTATCCCTTTATAACAGAAGTCCTTGCGCTGGTCTGAGTATATGCAAAAAAGGGCTGTAGTATATCTGCTCATCTGTACGTATCTTGGCCACTCTGCGCTGGGCATTCGGTTTTCTAGTTTTTTCTTAACCGGTTTCATGCCCACGGCATAACCTTGGCCCATTCTTTTTCCATACTTATAGGAATAGCCTACAGGAGTACATGTGATACCCCCAGTCTGGACGCAGTGACATTCTCACACCAGCGGTGTTGTCATGGGTCTCTTGTCTTTGACTCTTTTTTTTCTTTTTGCCCCCTTCATTTATTGGCATTCCCTACAATTCTATCCATGTCCCATCTATCTCTCTTTTTCTTTACCTTGGCGTTCACACGTTACTGTTGTTGTAAATGTCCCACTTCTATTTTATACTCGTTTTCTATTCTACGAATTCATTGTCAATACGAGGCCTTTTTTTTATTACCCTCGTTGGCTCTATACCATTAATCAAAATTGGCATATTCCTACCACTTTTACTTCACCCAGCTGGGAACCTAGACCATACCCAGTGTTACCCGCGCTTCGTTCATTTAAAATACGCCTTATTTATTGCTGGTCCCGGGCCTGGGATAATACCGTCTAGGTACAAATGACTACACCATACCACGCTTGTTGGCAGTGTGGGGCGGACCTGTCTCACGTACTGGCAACCCATGCTGCTTTTGATCAAACCCCTGAAAAGGCCCTGGCCACCCCTTCAGTGTTGTCCTCCCCGTCGACGGCCCAGGACTATCTCAATTTTTCTGCTTTACAGAATAAGCTGGCCGAGCAAGAGTTTCGTTTGGAAAAGCTCACAACCGATAATGAAACGCTCCAAGCTCAACTTACCGAGGCCGTTGACCAACAGGGGGAACACGAAAGACTCACCGCCACTGCCCAAATGGAACTCAAGGCCGCCCAGGGTAAAGTTCAAGAGCTTCAAGAAGCCTTGGACGCCATGAACCAGCAACGGGTGGTCGACACAAACCGTTTACAATCGGATATGCAACGGTTGGCCGAAAAACTGATTGACGAAACTGAAAAACGAGGTGAAGTAGAGCACGATAAAATTGTCATTGAACACCAAATCGAGGATCTGTCTCGATCCCTAATCGAAGAGGCGCAAAGCATGGTGAGAAAGGAACGAATACGCAACGACCAATTGGATAAACGGTGCCAAGCGCTACAACGCCGGGTGGATGAGCTCAATTGCATTGTCGATTTCGAACGGGAACAGTCTGCCGATCTCAAGCACCGCTTGGCCGAGGCTGTCGAGGAGCGTGACCGGGAAATGGCCCGTCGGGGTCGTCAAGTTTCCCACTTACAAGTTGACCCACATGCTCCACCGGGGTCACGTCGGGTATCAGGAACTACCCAGCCTCCCGAGGGCAGCGGTGCTGTGACCATCCCCAAAGCCGACAACTCCACAGTCCCCTCTTCACCTTCGTCCGATACTGGTCACGACCAACGACGACCCCTTTCAGCTACACGGTCAACGGTGACATCCCCCACCGACTTCTTACCGAGTATTCAAGGCCTTTTTCAGCCGGAAATCGACCCCGGGGATGACGGATTTATCGATTCCGATAAGGTCAAATCCCCCGTGCGTGAATCCGTGATTTCCCAACATACCAATGGGTCTCGAGATTCTACGGTACTGGACGATGGCTACCCTGTAGATAGGGAGGATCGGTTCTGTTTCACTCAGCCTCTGCACTTTAGTGGTGACAATGGACCATTACATTTATTTCTTCATTTGTACTTGCATTCAGATGATTTGCTATTTAAAGAGTTTGCCGAGTTTCTAACCCTTCACAACGAAAAGGCCGCGACGGGATCTCCCTACTTTAGGCGGTGCTATACCGAGGATGTGGAACCGTGTTTACGCTTTGGTTCGGCCCTGGTTTCTTCGACGGGGTCCAGTTTGATGCTGTGGAGGCACCACCGCAAGTTACTCGGCGCCGTCCAGAGTAATTCCCTTATTATTGAAACTATTCCTGTAATGATTCCCACCACTCTGAGTAATTCCTTGGGTTCTTCTTCCCGTCCTCCTTTGTCGACACGGGCTTTCCCTCCTACCCCTTCGGCGGCAACGGCGATTTCTCATCATCCCCTCACGCCTATTAGTCCCACCCGACCAGTTACTCCCCACCTGCCCCCTAGTGCCCTGGATACCGCTACTACCATGACGTCTCCTAATTCCCCCAATACGCCTTCCACGCGCAATTGGTCAACGACCCAGTACTTGTCCCCCTTGTTTAGCGTAGGACCAGCGGCAATTCTCGCCAAGCCAAACCTCAGGGCTGGGACCACTTTGGGTTCACCACAACCCTTGGTGATTCACACCCGTTGCGAAAATGAACCACCACTCCTCACCAAGTCTGACATTCAACACCATGTTATGTTGTCACCGACCAAAGACAGGGAAGCGTCTACTACAGTACGACTTGCTATTTCTTGTTTTCTCTGCGAATCACCCATCGACGCCCGGCCCTTAATTTCTACCGAACACAGCACCTTGCCGTCCAGCCCTGGAGTACACCATCAATGCGTTTATTTCCGTTATCGGATGGATGACGATGACCCAGAACGACGTCCACTGTGTCACCACTGTCGGCAGCGATTACGCTCGGTGTGCGACTTCTACGCCTACGCCCGGATGATTACTCGGGGATTGCTAACCCACGTCAGCCCCTGGCGAATCTATGCTCATTTGCAATACCTGCGACATAATATGACTCTGGCTAGACTGGGTACCTTGACAATCGAAGCAGCCCAAGGAACTGAGGCGAGAACTATCCAGTATCTACAGGACCTGATCTAATTGTTACGAGTAGTACCACAATGATGTGGCCAAATGGTATATTTATACCCGTCTCAAGCGTGGTTAATTTATATCCCCATAAACGGAGGAAAGGCTGAGTAATAGATTGGCCAGTCATAATATTATCCCATTTTTGTGCTGTACATTATTGCTTTCTTTTTTACCCAAGCGATTGCGACCGTGCGTTTGGATAGATATGTCTGATTCTATACTAGGTGTTATTTAATCTCACAGCACCCACACTACATGAACCAGGGGAATGGATCATCTATGTATTCATTTTCTTTTTACCCATTGGCCATCACAATCATTAAGAGCTGACTAGCAGTGTAGATGAAAATGATCGTTCCCCCCCCCTTTTTCCCGCCCGTAGCAGGTGCTAGTGAAAATCAATAAACACAAATAAAGGAAAAACTGGTGTAAAAAGTGAATGGGTGCGCTTTACTACAAAAGAGGAACGAAGCGATACATGAGACAAGTACACACGGTGTGGTTATGCTGGACATTGTAAGCTAATAATGGCATTTGGGTCAAAGCTCCTCTATAAACCATATACATAATAAAGGGCTGCTGGCTCGAACCTTGACCTTCTTCTCTCTATTGCTCTTGGTTCAATAGACCAGGATGACACAGGCTATGTGGTTGGTAAAAATAAGTAATGGAATGTTAAAAACAGATGCAACAAATACTCTAGTGTTTTCCCCTTGACGTGCCGTGATGGAGCTTAAGTCTACAGTTTTTGTTTGGCTGTTTGGGATAAGAGAAGGAGGAAAAGGCAAAGTAGTAGGGTCCATAATATGAAACGAAATGTAGGGACAAACTATACATTGGTATCCCGATGAGGAATAGAGGGGTAGGGAAGAAAGAACGGCCAGTCCTAAGTTAACACCGCCATTAACAGTTGTTGGCTTTACGATAACTGATTAAATCAGCAATGGTGATCAGCTTAAGGCCGTGTTCTTTGGCAAACCGGAAACAGTCGTCCCGACGCTTCATGGTTCCATCGTCATTTACGAGCTCGCAGAGTACACCGGCCAGGTTTCGACCGGCCAAACGGCACAGATCGAGGGCAGTTTCGGTATGTCCGGCCCGACTGAGTACACCATTTTTGGACGCACGCAAGGGTAGCATGTGTCCGGGACGGGAAAAATCAGTAGGATCGGTGATGTTGGGGTCCGCTAAAGCTCGTACGGTAAGACACCGATCATGAGCAGAAATCCCGGTGGTGGTATGATGACGGTAATCCACGGTTACACCGTATGTTGTACGAAATCCGTCGGTATTATTCTCCACCATCAAAGGGATATGCAACTGTTGGAACCGTTCCTCAGGTATGGAGCAACAAATATACCCACTGGTGTAGCGGACCATAAACGCCAATTTGTCCACCGTAGCGGCATCGGCCGGGAATATTAGGTCACCTTCGTTTTCCCGGTTTTCGTCGTCTACTACAATCACCATGTCACCTCTGGCAATGGCCTCGAGTGCGTCTGGGATACTATCAAAGGTGGTAGATTCTGTCTTTTTTTCGTACACGGATTTAGGGTTCTCGCTCTGCTCATTGTATACTTGGGCTAGCCCGGTGGGAGTCGGCTTCAAGGTTGCCGGGATGGACATGGACATAGTCATAGTGAACCAGTATAGAATCGATAGCTATAAAGTCGCGACTAGGTGTCCCGGATAGAGTAAATGTTTCCACTGCTCGTTGTGGAAAGAATGTGCAAGGAAAGAATAAAGAAAATAAATATTAAAGTAAGCCAATGGCAATGTCGAAACACTTGGCTAATGTCTGCTTCTACTTTACCCGATCCAGAGATACTGTTGTTATGGAAAGTCACGCGATACCTCGAGATATATAAAAAAAGGGCATAAAAATGAAAGACCAGTCCAATTAGGAATAGCAACGCAGGGTCTAACTATAAAGTGGAAAAGTTATAAAACAACGATAATCCCAAAAAGGGTTATTTATATATCCCATGAGTAAGAATAGAGGATTATATGCATATCGCACCACGGAGCGATCATTGAGTGGATAAAATAATATAGGGGAGTGATAGTAGACCACTCTTTTTCCATGTGGGGATGTGGCTTAGGTAATGCGGAAGCTTGACAAGTGTAGCTGTGAGTGGACAGCCGGGATGGACCTAAGGGCCAACCAGCGCCTCATTAGTCAGCTGAACGTTTCGGTTACCACTTCTTTTTTTTGTTAGTGCGACTTTTGCCGGAGTGGTCCAAAACTCTCCCACCAGCTTTACGACGGGTCCTTCGTTTCACAACACGTGAAACACACAGTCCCTGTGCCCTTTCTTTTGTTGTTGTTGGGGGGTGAATTATGTGGCCTCTGTTGGGGAGGAAACAGCAATATTATGTTGTTCCTTGGTTTGTGTTTTTTTATTCTTCCACGATGCTGCATCTCGCTGTTCCAGGACGGTGGCTATCACGCCACAAATCCTTGTCTGCTTATAAAAGGATGAAACTGGCTACTGGCTGCCAGCCTCTGTCGTCCTCCGCTTGTACTACCTCCACCATGCGCTTCTTTGTACTTCCTCTCTTTAAAGACCAATGGGCTTTCCATTGTCAGACCTCCACTCCGCCTACCGGTCGTGTAGCCCGCTGGGTCGACTATGCCTCCCGCAAATGGGAAGGACTGGCTGAGGCACCTCTTAAATCCTGGAAAAACCGCTTATACCAGACGGGAATGCGTCTCCTGGACCGTATTGACCATCACGAATGGTTTCTCAAGAGCGTACCCACCCACGTTACCCCCACCAAGGCACCGGTATACCACCCAAAGATGCTCCCAAATTCCCAGGTCCACCAGCGTTTGGTGCGTCTCGTTACGGAAAAGAGACCTTACCACAAGCGTTACTTTGCACTGAGCTGTCTCTGGTTACCGCTGACTGCGACGTTTACGTTGGTGCCGATAGTACCCAATATCCCTTTCTTTTACAACCTGTTTCGTGTCTATAGTCATTACCGAGCCTATCGGGGAGCAGAACACCTGGGCCAGTTACTCGTCGAAGAACGACTACAGTTTGACTCTCCTCTGCCTTCTCCGCTGGAGTCCCGAGAGACCCTCTTCCACGATACGCATGACCAACCATTGCCCGTGACCACTATCCGTTCAATGTGTCACGAACTCGACCTTCCTCTTTTGGAAATCAACCTTCTTCGAGCTCACGGCCAAACGGCCGGCCCTTCTCCTTCATCAAAGAAATCCGATTAAAAAACAAGTGATTCCTCAAGATTCGACGGGAAGCACATGGTCCCCCGAAGGTGTCCTATTTCAATTCAGATTTCCATCATGTAATATAGCCTGATTATTTCTCTGTTATCGCTCTTCACAGGCAGATCTGGCTTGTCTGCCTTTACCCCTCCTCCCCCAGCTATCTCATTTGTCATTATATGGCACTGATCATTTTTAATGTTGATTTTTGTTTCCAGTTTAGTCCAAAAGTCACATTATCCAACTCTCCAACATTTAAAATGTGTTGATGTAAGATAAGATCGATGTTGGTGTGACATCCACTGGGACGTGAGGTGCCCAAAAAATGAATACTCAATAAACATAGCATGTCACCACGTTTAGCAACTTGCCATAACCAAAGTGCTCTCCGCTTAGCAAAAAAAACAACGGGTCGAGGAAAGTGAATAACGTGGTGGTAAATAATTTACTCTGCCCTCGGGTGGAGATTCCAATCTTGTCCGAATTGTTTCTTAGCGCAGAATATAAAACCCACGTCAAAAAACAATCCCGTGGGCAAGTCAGCTCACCATTAGGAAAGGTAGAAAGTGGCAAGCGGAGACCTCATTAATTCGGATCTCCTCTGACCGGCCTTTCCTATCGGCTAATAAACTGCGACCGAGGGGAAATAAACAATATCGAATTGTCAAGGTGACCTGTAGAGCACCATTAAAAAACCAAGGCAGTTTACCCAAAGAAAAAGAACTCTGAGGACAGCTTCCTAACAATTGTAAAGTGACGCATCAGTTTACATTTACGAACCACATAGTGAACCTACCACCGATTTTATTCATAACTAGTAATAGCCACAAACACAAAATAAACAATACAAGGCGTTTAAAACTTTTAACTATAACTAACCTTCACATAAACGATTGTTAGTAACTAAGACTGCTCCACGTTTTTATACCACTCTGATCACACTACTAATGAAGAAAAAATTTTTTATTCAAACTCAAGAAAATAAAAAAAAAATAGAACCAGAAAAAACAGAGATTCGTCCCATGGGAGATTAGGAATACTATTAGTGAGGGTTTGGTTTGACCTTCACCAAACCCATAATTCTAATACCCTGCCAGGCTCCCACGAAACTAGCCGTGCTAAACGTTTGTAAATAATGTTTGATTATTCCTTTCGTTCATCGGTATGGTCTGAACTACTGGCCGACAGCCAGGCCTTTTACCAAGCGGTTCACTGGAACCAAACTTGGCTGCAGTTATTACTCGCCTGCCATGTCGGTCTGGCCACCATTTGCTTTCTGGTACGACACAGCGAAACCGGTTTAATGGCGTTATTCTTTACCTTGTCAGGTCTTATTCTACTCGCATCTCCTCTAAACGCTTTGGGTCAGCGGTACTGGCCTCGGTTTTCCTCCGCCGATTATTTCCAACCTAACGGCCACTTTTTATCCCTGGTGTATTCTCTACCCCTATTAGCGCTACTGTTTGTGGTGCTTGTCTTACTTATTATCCGTGTGGCCCGGACAATGGTGTTGGTCAAGCGTCAGCAACTCCGCCAACACGCTCAAAAGCACACCACACTCACAGCTGCTGCTCCAGTCGAACCTGTCCATTAGCCCTTATTATCAAGTCTGTATGGGTACGATCAGAAGGGGGGATAGTAGGTGATTTATTCGGAATATAAACAAAGTGTATAGGGTTGTTTGTATTATTACTGACGAGTTGCAATGAAAAACAATTGTGAATATGGTGAAAACACAGTTTGTGGTACCATGCACAAGTGGTTGGTGTCAGTGACTGGAGTACATGCACAGTAAGGAATAAACCAGCAGAAGCACAGAATGATACATATGAGTAGTTAGCAATAGAATATCCAGACAACAATTAATACATGGCCATACCAGAACAATACCAGTGCTTTTTAGTTAGTGCCAAACACACACCACCAGATACTTACCTAACAACTCCCCTTGCAGGATCACCTGAAGAGTATAACCCTGCCCTTGGAATTGAGACATCCTGATGCCCTCACTACACCTCCTCAGAAGAAAGAGAGTATATAGGACAACTGTTCATTGAAAGTGGTGATAACCACTATGGAAATTTCATGAGACCTGAAGTGTGGTAAAACCACCTCTAAAGAGTGTTTGAGCAACCAGTCTTTTGAAACTGTTTTATTCTTTAAAAGGGCTATCAACTAAACAAAAGATATAAGATAAATCCCAAAGGAAAAGAAAAGCTCTACCTAACCATTCCATATCAATGACCAGTCATAAACACATTGAATTAAGACAAAAAAAACTTAAAACAACATAAAAATCACATGTGTTGTGTGAACAAAAGTAAGTACACAAAAAGGAAATAATTGAGACTTAAATTTATTCAAACAACTCTGTTGAACA
>JAOPJG010000503.1:0-22492 GCA_027478255.1 Dispira simplex | reverse complement strand
CCCAAGCATTCCCGAGCGTTGGAGAGTTCTCTGTGGGAATTGAAAACCCTCCAGTCGCACTACTCCCCGGTGGTGTCTTCTTTAGCCAAAATGTTTTCGGAACGCTTTAACAAACCGCCGTACATCCTGGAAGATTTTTTGGATCACACATACACCACATTGTTCAAGGCTGATGTAGAACGAGTTTCCAAGAAACCGCCCGCTTTGCAAGCCACCCTGCCCAAGGAATTGTTCCGACCGGGGGATTCTTTTAGTGAACTATGGGACATCACTGGAGCCGAGGCCGAGTAATGCACATATCCTGGTTCATAAATGCTAACCAGTAAACCTTGATACTTTATTGAATAAACCAAACCGAATTAGACACGGGCCATGTGTAATGTGGTTAAGTATACCGTGTTTGGGGATGTCAAAAGTGCCCTGTGAGGTCAGATTTCTATTGCTCCCTTCCAGTAATTGTCGGTCTGCAGAAAACGAATGGCAACCAGGTGGTACGAGCAAGAATGAAGGAAACAAGAGGGTTTGTGGAGGGTCGAAAAGAGACAAAGACTGGGGTATTCCCCTTTTCTATCACCAACTGTTCCCGTGATCATTGGATCGTACAAACGCTTGTAACACCTCCATCCCTTATAAATTACCTTCTGTGCTATGAATAATGACCAGGGGGGGAAAGGGGGAGAGTGAAATATAACGTCGTATTCAACCAAATGCCACGGGCGAAATCTTTTCAAGCCATCAATGTAACATCAAAGGGGGGAAGCATACCCGGAAAACTGTAATATAAAAAAGGACTGTGGCAAAAGCACATGATAAAAAAGAGAGCGAGCACCGTTTCATACATGCTTGATGACTTCATTCTTTCTTGCAGCCCCAAGGTAATGTCTGCCATGCCAAATCCCGACGAATAGTAATGTAGTAGTGCCCCATGGCCTATAGAAAACCCGAATGGGGGGGCCTGGGGTATAATCAAGCACCACAGAAACGGAAGCCAGGATGTTTATCAGAGCGTTAGCCTAGCATAGTGGCCTGTTTGACCATCATATAAAGACAGGCAGAAGCCTGACTAGCGGTTGTCTATGTGCATTGATAAATATCCCACATATTCGCTTCTATACCTCTGAATTTGTCATCCTTGACTATTTTCACTCTACTTTTTCTCATCCACCTCTACCAACAACAGCAAACGCAGAATGAAGCCCATTTTCGCTATCGGACTTCTGGTCTGTCTTTCCACTGCCTGGGCCGGATTGTGTCCCGAAAATGCTTCGGATGCGTTATGCAACAGACTCTTGGGGGCAGCTAAGATATTTAGTAAAGCTAAGGGCACCATCGTTGTTTATTCAAATGAAAAATGTGAAAAGTCGATAGGGACTTGGGAATTACGTGGGGGATCAGTGAGTTTGCTGGTCTTCAGTGTCGTGCCAATGTCCGTAGATATTTACTAGTACGCTCTTACGTTGTTATCAACGGCGACCGGAAGTGCACGCCGATTTAATATTTTTTAATGGGACTACATCGAATTACTATCCTTGTAAACGCAACAGCAAGAAGAGTCCTGCTATAAATTTCGTGTTTTCTTACGCAGTTCTGACGAAAAGGGTTAAAGGCGGCGTTGGCCTATCCAACGACATCCAAGACCATCACTGATTCTGCAATCCATGTCAATACATCCTAGTCTCACTCCACACGGAGAGAAAGGATACATATAATTTACTATCTGTTGCTTCCTAATAAAATGTTTTATTGTCCTTTGTTTTCAGCTAAATACTATATCTGACCTTACAAAAGATATAGGCAGGGTCTATAAAAGCTATCCACCACAGTTAAAGAGAATCGGTATGACTATTGTTAAAAACTGCAACTAATCCATTAAAATGGGGTAGAGTAAAACGGGTAAAACCAGAAAAAAAAATAAAACTGCACTTCAAAGATGACAACGGGTCCAACCCATTGGTAATAATTTGGTTGCAATGGATGACCACCGATAAACTGCCTATTCATCGCCCTCGTCCGAATCGGATTCTTCTTCGGCTTCTTGCAACCACTGGATAAAGGGGTCGGCTTTGGCGTGGATCTTCTTGCTGGTTTCCTTATCCACATACTTCTTGCTAACCCGTTCGGCCCATTTTGTAAACACCTCTTCCTCAACCAAATCGAGGTTGTACACTGCAAGGAAAATGCTGGGCGTCTTGGCGAGCAATTGCTCGGGATATTTGACTCCGATCAGTCGTTCCAAACCACCTAAAATGGAGCGCTGATGTTTTTCGGTGCGACCGAATCCTTGTAACAACTTTTGGTACTTTGCCAATTGTTTCACCACATCGGTGGTAAACAATGCCTGGACCACCACTTCGATGGCCCGGTGTTTACCCCATACCTGCAATGCTTCGGCCTTGGCGATGATTTCTTCCACGGTGGAGTTGGGGTGTTCGGTGAGGTAGTCACCAAACTCGTCATACTTGGACGCGACTCCGCCTAAATCGTCACCCCCATCGTCCTCGTCGTTTTCAATGACGAGTTTGTTTTGCAAGTGACTGGTAAGCTTTTCCTGGCGAGCCCGGATGGCTTCCTCGGACATGTCATCTACGGCCCAGTCGTCGTCGTCTTCGTACTGGTGGGCCGAAGGGAGATCCGCAGCGTCAGAAACGATACGACGGGTCAGCTCGTCGTCGGAACCCGAGGCATCTTCTACAGAATTGTCCCCACCATTAGCCGCAGTAGCAGCACCGGTACCGCCTTGTTTACGGGAAGCCTTGTCCTTCTTTCCACCCTTTTTGCCACTTTGGTTAGCGGGCGGGTGCTTGAGGATAAAAGTAGACAGTTTATGGCGAAGGTCCACACCATTACGCTTGCCACAGGCCTTGCAATCACGGATGATATCCTGGTCCCGAGTGATAATAAGGTCGGTTTCCGGGTTTTTGCACGCGGGACAAAGGACGAATTTATCAATAAACACGTCCAACAGGCTCTGCAGCTTAGCCGCATCGTGGGCCCCGTTGACAATATACCGGTCGTTGGCGGCTTCAAACTTTACCTGGGCCCCCAGTTCGCAACCGAAGAATTTGGTCGGGTAGGACGGGGGGCGACTCAGGGAACGGGCTATGTCGGCCATGTTAGGGATTACCGTCTTGATACCGTTACCTTTGCCCTCAATCTTAGAGATGAGTCTGGGCATTTTGTAACGGTAAAAGGAATCCTTGACATCCCGACGAATGTTAATGGTAGCCATGTTGGTCGCCTGAAGTTAATAGCTTGGTTGCATGCAATGTGGTCGATGGGCTGGGAAAACCGGGCATGAGCGCGCAGTTTGCAACAAGGTAGTATGAAAATCCGGGTAAAGTACGGGTAAAGAAACGCAGGACGTAGTGGCCAACGTAAAACACACTATTGTGTGGTTCCTAAAAAAAAGACCGGAAGAAGATAAAACGAATAGCACAGTATAAAAGAAACTGAGGAGAATGACCAAGCCTAACCTTTGGCTAATAGTCAGCAGTAAAGTATTGGGGAAAAGAAAAAGTTTACAAGGGTTTTAGCGAATACGAAAATGTAGTCTAAAGAGAGCATAGACAGAATAAGATGTTTAAAACGAACTTATATGAAGTGCAAAAAGGATGTTTTTATTTATACAGTTCACCGAGGGAAAAAAAAAAAATTTGCATTGACCAGTAATGGTGAGCGAATGCCCCAGAGGTCTCGTTGGACAGTCATAATGAAGTCCACTCTGATATTCTTCACCTGTAACACCCTTGGTCCCACCCCCTGTGTTTTAGAGTTAAGTCACGTGGATGTATGTTACAGGTGCCTCGTCTCACATGCAGCAATGCTGGTAAAATGCAAGAGTCGATCCACGTGATGGCGTCCTGGTACAACGCTGTCTAAGCCACTACGTTGGTGGCCACTACATTATGACCAAAAGGTAAACAAAACATGCCCACTAGTTATCGTTTTTTCTGCCGTATCTTTCCAAAGGTGGTTTCCAACATCAGTTTCCCACACATTATTTGTTTGCCTGTGTAAAAATACATGTATTCTTTTCAGTGCCACCTTTACATTCCTTTTCTATAACAATTTTTTTTTGTTCGACTGTTTAAATAGACTGGCCAATTTACCCCCCCTCCCTATATTGTGACCAACCGTTACTATTCTTTTTTCTTATCGTTAAACAATTCTCTCTCCCCTCATGTTCGCCCTCAAAACTCTCAGCCAAGTGCTCTGGGGCGGCAACGAACCCGAAGAGGTGGCAATTATCCCAGCCGGTGAACTCTACTTGGTACGCCCCACGTCGGTCAAGGGTCCTCGGGAATGCATGTTTAAAGATGCCCAACTGGCGCTAGTCCGGTCCACCCTGCCCCATCAATACCGCCTGGTGGTGTCCCGGGTGTACGAAGAAGGTGAAGAAGAACTCGATTCGGATGTGGACACCGCCCGCGACGAACATGCCAGTGCGACCGATGCCGATCTCCGGTTTTATGTCAGTGAAAGCGAAGGCAGGCCAACGCTGGTATGGTCCACGGCCACCGGGGACCCCGAGGAACGGTTTGAATTTGTGGTGGACACTTCCCAACTAGGTCTGGATAAGGCTCAGACCCAGACAGCCCAGTTCGAACAAGCTGTGCAAAATTGTATCTATGAGGGGATTTATAAGCAGGACGCCAAGACCGCCGACCCGCAGCTGCTGCGGTCACTTACTAACCCACCGGTTTCAACGCCTACATTGTCCTCGTCCACTATAACCCACGTAATTCATGCTCCAGAATCTCCCTCGTTACACACCACAACGGACGACTTTCCCACCAGTTTGCCTAGCGACAATGAAACCGATTACGAGTACCTGGAGGAAGAGGAAGAAGAAAAAGAAGAATTTGAGGAAGTGAATGATGACTACAGCGATGACGAGCCAAACGAACCCGTATTACCAAACATACTGCCGGATTCGTTTATATCAGTACAGCCCTCGGACCATCTTCCGGGTGCTTTCCCCTCATCTGATGATGTCCCCCGAGGGGCGATGAACGACTACACCGGCGAAGAATACGAAAGTGAGACGGATTCGGACGACCTCGAATCTCTACTCTCCTCGGAGGACGACACCGCGTTCCCAAACCAACCGGACACGGTGCCCGACGAAGGCCATGGTCTGATATTGCAGTGTACCGCCGAACTCTACCTCTTTGACCCCACCTCGGGGAAATTTATCTGTCAAGCAGAAGAGTGCGCGGTGGAAATCGCCCGTGAAAAAGATTTTAGGTATTGGTTCTGGATCCATGACGACAAGCATACCTTTGTGACCCAACCGATCGACTCGGACATGAACGGGGTCATTAACCAGGAATCCCTGTCGTTTATTTGGTGTTACTACGACGAACAAAACTTTGTGTACACCTGGTCAGTGCGTTTTGTCGACGAGGCCACTCTGGACGTGCTTAATCAGACGTATACCCAGTGTCTCTACGAAACCCTACACCAACGGCCCTACAGTAATGTCAACCAAGCCGACAGGGCCTACCTTTCCCAAACCAACCAAGAAGACCTCTCCCTGTCCGAGGCCTTACAGGCCAAACTTTCCCTGATGGACAGTGGTTATGCTCCCAGTAGCACCGACAGTACGGGGATCAGTGAGTTCTCCAGTCAAGACTCTGCCTTGGAGAAGGAAGATGAAATCATCGACCCGGGACTAGCTCAGGCGGATAGGGGTGATCATACGCTGCCTGAGGACGAAGAAGAGACGGATGAACCTAGTGACGAAAGCGAGCTGGACGCCAGTGATGATGAATCGGGTATTCGTACGGGTGACCCAAGGAAACACTCGTCCGCCCTCGGACCGCAGATCGGCGAACAAAACAGTCTTCTTGCTGTAGGATATAAACACGACCGTTCTTTTGTAGTGCGGGGCGACAAGATTGGTGTTTTCCGTCACACCGAGGACAATACCATCGCCTTTGATACCGCCATTAACGGTATTGAGAGTGCCACCGGGGCCACATTGAACCCTGACCAGGTATTACTCCACCAGGAAGACTCTAGTATGATCATACGGGATAAAAACGACCAACATCACTTGTACCGTATGGATTTAGAATATGGTAAAGTAGTGGAAGATTGGCATATTCACCACACTATTGGTGTCAACCACATTGCCCCGAGTGCCAAATACGCCCAAACCACTTCCGAACCAACTCTTATGGGGGTTTCCAATAACTCCTTATTCCGTATTGATCCACGTTTGGCCGGGTCCAAGTTGGTGGAAGGTGAGCTCAAGGTCTACCAACGAGCTGATAAATTCCGCTGCGTGACCAGCACTGCCAAAGGATACGTTGCCGTGGGCACGGATAAGGGCGATATCCGTCTGTTCAACAAACTGGGCTCCAATGCCAAAATGTTGTTACCTTCCATGGGGGATACCATCCTCGGGATTGACGTTACTGCCGACGGACGTTTTGTGTTGGCCACTTGTCGTAATTACCTTTTACTTATTGATACGCTAAACAGCCGGGATCCCCTTAAACGCACGGGTTTCGAACGGGCCATCGCGGTGAATGATCGCACGGTACCCATGAAATTACAACTGGATCCCAAGCACGTAGCCTTTATGGGTGCCCCCGTGGCGTTTACCCCTGCCCATTTCAACACCGGCGAAGGCAGCTGTGAACGACGTATCGTTACCAGTACCGGTCCGTACGTCGTGACGTGGAATTTCCGCCGCGTTCTCCAAGGGAAACGCTACGATTACCAGATTAAGAAGTACGCCCAAAATGTTGTGGCCGACAACTTCCGTTTTGGTCAAGACCAGGCTATCGTGGTCGCCTTGCCTCAAGACGTCACTATGGTCACCAAACGTCACTTGGGTGAACCACAGCACGTTCTTAAGCCGCCATCTCTGCGGCACCCACCGCCCACCCAGTCCTACAATTCTATAGTTAACGTGCCTTATTGATTCAGGAAGTTACGTTATCCCTACCCCACTTGTAGTTTGTTGGAAAGCACTCTCCTTGGGCTACTTGTTTTTCATGTATTTCCATTAGCTTCCTTGTTTCACTTCGTTTATCTCCTCACTGAATCCATTTATTACCACCGTTGGGTCTTTACGTGAAACTCTAGGTAGGTGATGTAGTTCATTTTTGTTTGGCTATTTCTGTAAAGTGATTATTGTTTTTTTTTACTTCATGCCAATATATTTATATTTCGACGTACAATATTTTTTTTTACCAAAGTTCTGGTGTCAGTAATACAAGCAATAGACAATTCAACATACCCCGAGTAACGGAATGGCTAATGACCACAACCTCACAATAAAGGAAATGCACACTCCCTATTTCATTCAATATCAAGTCGAATACTATTTATTTCAGGTGCCCGAATACATATCCTGAAATGGGCACCAAGCTTTTGAAATTGTAACAACCCCATACATTTAGATGAATCCAATCTTGTTGGCAACGTCCAACGCATCGACGTCAGGGGTCAAGCGAACGTAGGCCTTCTTCTTACCGTCGGGACGGATCATGGTGTTCACCTTGACCACATCCACATCATAAAGACGCTTAACGGCATCACGAATATGACGCTTGTTGGCACGAATGTCCACCAAAAAGACTAGCGTGTTACCGTCTTCGATCAGCTTCATGGCCTTTTCCGAAGTCACGGGCTCGCGGATAATGCTATACTTGTCGAGGGAAGGCTTGCCGGGAAGAGACTTGCGGGGGTATTTAGGGTTGCGGGCCTGACGGAGGGTGTGGGGACGACGGAAAGTGACCGAAGTGCGCACCTTGTGCTGGGAGTGGGAGTGGGTACCCTTCAGGGCAGCCTTGCGGGCCTTCTGGGCCTTAGCCTTGGGGTTGGCTTGAGCGGCTATTAAATTTTACAAAACGTACGTTATAAAATATACAGGCGGTGTTGTTGAAAAGTGGGACACAGTAAGTGCAAAATAATTATGTTGTTAGTATCACTGATGCATCTATCAAATTCCAATTAGCAATGTGGGGTTGGACCTAACATTGGCAACAGTTCATTCTACGCGATTCCTAGCACAACACATGTCGTTGACGTTCGAGGTAAATGAAATTTAAAACTGTCCTTCGTGAGAGTCATAGTTCACCACGGTATCCCCTGAGTGGGAATTCCTGTATACTACGCACAGGAACGACCGAAGGATGCAACTCTCGCACTTATCCATCCATCCATCCATTGTTTTGTGTTAGGCTAACGTTTTTCAACCCTCAAACAATCAAAAGACACGCTTAAAATAGCAATGATAGGCATACGATTCGGCGAGCGGGCCACTGGCGACGTTGATAAGCGTTCAGGCGATAGGTGGGTAGATGGATGGATGGATAGGTGAGCGGAAAACAACGGAACGAGCGAATCTGCGACATGCGCGGCATCCTCCAAAAACGGTTGGGTAGGAATACTTACGTTTCGTGGGAGCCATTGCGTGGATCTTTTCGTAGTACCCGATATATCACACAAAGGGTGGTTCTTTGGATATAGGAAAGAGGAGGAACTTACACGCTTGCAAACTACACAAGTGCTAAATAGATTTGGTGAACTATGGTGGTTTTTTTTTCTTGTAGCAGTGCTGGCAGTGGCCAAGTGAATACTGTGTGGGGTCTTCACAGAGACGTCTAGTCCATATAGCAGCAATATACCACGTGATCAAACCTCGTTGCTGCTGGTGGTGGGTTAGAGCAATCAATCGGTTGCCGTGCGAGACATATCTAACGGGATAAGCGTACTATCCCGTCATGAATACACACCATTGAAGCAACTGTACAGACGGTTATGGAATATATATACTCCGGTGAGCGATACCTGGTTTACGTTTTGAAGACAACGAGTATTTCGTTGCCGTTATTGATGTCGTTCGGCTCAACCACCGTTCCCCCACGATATGTATCATGCATTCTGAAAATTTCGCGTGGTATCTGTATGAGGAATTGACAACGTTGATAGGAATCTGTGAGCACAGTGGTTCCAACACCTATATCTTTGTTAGCGGGGTTCAAGGAGACAAAAACCGTGTCAGAACCTTTATGGTCAATCTTATTAATTCCCATCCATTTGGCCTACTTTTATCCGTTTCATCGTATTCTTTCCCATTCCGTTGACCTTTAACGGTCACCACTGTTTCTTTATTATTTTTCCAATTGTTGTTATTCTTTAGTAGTCGTGTCATCATCACTCACTTAGTCCGTCACGGTTAACCCCTCTAGTATGTCGCAACTGACCGCCGAGGAGAAGCAAAAGAGGATACAGGCTGCCCGGAAAAAATTGAAAAACTACAAGGGTAAACGGGGGGTCAACATCCAAGCTGCTGCCACTCCGGCTTCCCCAAAGGAAGTCACTTCACCACTGGATTCCGAGAAAGAACCCATCGCCATCCGGGGAAATGCCTTTACCACCGCCAACCTTGAGGAAGGTCAGTCGGAGATGACTCCGATCAACACGCCAGAATCATCCTCCTTTCCGACTGAGGCAGAAGCCCCCGCTAGTACGGTGACCGAGGTTAACGCGGAGGCCACCAATTCCGAATTTCTAGCTCAGCAACTGGACGAACTCCGGGCAGAGTTGACTGCCACCCACCGCAATTACGAACGGGTCAAGGAAAACCTAGACACCGAAATATCCCGTCGGTGTCAGCTAGTCCAGGAACACAAGGAGCATACCAATCGACTGACGCATGAAAAACAGGTGGCCGAATCCCGGGTCCTGGATTTGCAGCAACAGGTGAACCAAGTCCAGGGCGAATTGGCTGCCTTACGCGAGACAACCCAAAGGGCGGACAAGGTTACGGATTTAGAGGCCCAAGTGGCGGAACTATCCAAAAAATATAACGTGGCTCACTCTGCTTTACAGGAACACCACATGAAACTGGCCGAGGCTCAGGATGAACTGACCCAGGCTCAGCGGGAGAAAAGTACCCTTCAGGATCAATTGGTTTCAGAGAAAAAAGCCCATGAGGCGGTAGTTCGGGCGGTTCGGGAAGAGTTGGACCGCGTACAAGCCGCTCTAACTACCCTGCGTGCTGACCAAATGGCGGGGCTAGAACGAAAGGATAATGATATCCAGTCTCTCCGGGAAGCCAAGAGTTCCGTTGAGCAAATCTTGGCCGAAGTGCGCGAACAGTACGAGACGAGTCGACGTGATGTTCAGTCGTTTGAAGAGCAAGTCCAAAATTTACTTGATGAAGTCAGTACCTTGGAAGATCAATTGGCCACCGAACGTACCAATACTTCGTCCCACGAGTCTGTCCGCGGGGAACTGAGCAGTCGCATCGCCGAATTAGAATCCCAGTTGACCGATCGCCAGCAAGAGTTAACCACATTGACCGAGGAACACCAAACGTTGCGAGCCCAACTGGACGAGGAGCGTGCTCAGGGTACCGCGGCCAATACCACCCTACAGGACCTTCAGGTGAAATACGACCAGATGCTGGCCCACTTGCAACATCAGCTCAAAGAAGCCCAGAACGAATGTGCTGATGAGAAACAACATCGTCATGAGACCGATGCGGCCCTCCGTAATGCTCAGACTACGTGGCAAAAGAACAAGGAAGCCCTAGAGCAACAAGTGTCATCATTACAAGCCGAGTTACAAACCGTAACGGACGCTCATACCACATTGCAATCCCAACACGCCACGCTCGCCGAAACTCATCGTAGCCAAGGTGAAAACCTAAAGGACTTGGAAGCACAATTCACCCAGCAACGGAAAAGTGAATCCGCTCTCCATGCCCAATGCGACCAGCAGAGCCAAGAATTGGAATCTTTGCGTGCCACCTTGGCCGAGCGAGACCAGATCCTGACGGAACTGACAAAGGACCACCAGGAAGTCCAAAATCGTGAAAAGGAATTGGAGCAGATATTGATGACGGCTCGTACCGACTACACGGCCCAGTTGGAACATGCCAGGTCCTCATTGGCGTCTGTCACCACGGAACGCACCTCACTCGCCCAATCCCTCCAGGAACGGGAGCAGACCGTGGCGTCACTTGACGAGCAGGTCAAACAGGGCGCTGTCCGTATTCAGGAGTTGGAGGCGGATTCAGAAAAGCAACGCCGTGACCACGACGAGACGCTGGAACGGGCCAAGAAGACACATACTCAATTGACCGAAGACCATCGAAAATTGAGGGAGGAACTAGCACAAGTACGCGAGGAACTTCACCAAGCACAGTCCGAAGGCGCGAAACGGCAGAAGGCTTACGAAATGGAGCGGGATACCCACGCACAGACAAAGCAGGCACTACAAGGAATCCAGGCCCGGTTGACAGCGCTGGACGTGGAAAATCGTGATACGATCGACCAACTCACCCATAACCTGGAGACCTGGCACGGGAAGCACGTTGATTTGGAAGCCGAGTTACAAATCACGAAAGCGAAATCCCAAGAACTGACCGACGCGCACCAACAGGAGCAGGAACGTTTACTCTCCCAAACACACACCCTTCAGCAACAACTTCAAGAAGCGCACGATAACCTGGAGGCATCCCACGCCAGCAGAGAAAAAGTGGAGTCAGAATTACAAGCGCTGCAGGAGCAATATGAAGGACTACGGGCGCAGTTGGGTGCGAGCTCGCAATCGCACCAGGCGCTTGAGACGGCGCTCACCGACCTCCGCCAGCAACTGGCTCAGGTCGAAACGGACGCTGCCCGTGAACATGAACAATCCCAACTGGCTTTGCAATACATCCGTGAAGAAAAGGACAAACTGCAGAACCAGCTACTTAGAGCGCAGGAACAGGTGGGCGAATGGGAAGGTCGTGCTTCGGACTGGGAAAAGGAACGCGAAAAATACCATGACGACGTCCGAACCATCGAAACACAACGTGACGAGCTAAAGCAGGCCCATGAAACTCTAGAGCAGCGTTACAAGGAGCTAACGAACGCGTTCAAGGAAGTAGAGGAGATCCACCGCAAAGTAAAGGAAGAGGCTCAACATCAGATCAACGACTTGCAACATCAGCTGAGCTCGGTCGAGGATACCCTCCGGTATGTCGAACATAGCAAACAGTCTCTCCAGACGGAATTCATCACTGTTCAGGAGAACCACGGACAAGAGCTGACCCGAGTACAAACTGACCTGGCCAGGGCACGAGAAGAGATGGCGCGATATCGTATTGAGGCGGCTGAGTCATTAACTTTGTGTAAGGTGGAAATTCGGGAACTCACGACCAAGTATGAACAGGCGGTAATTGACCAAAAAAGCATGGTGTGTGCAGCAGAAGAGAAACTGCGTGCGCTAGAGCGCTCCCTAACCGATCAGTTACGCACCGAGGAACGACTTCGCCGGGAGGCTGAAGAACTATTGAATCGTAAGAAAGACGAATGGGAACAGCGAAGGGACCAGGACCAGAGTCAAATGACTGAGGAACAGACCCGATTACAAGCGGAACTCGCGACTATAAAAACTCAACTCGATATGCAAACTGCCCTGGTGGCTAAGTTACACGCCACGGAAGCACAGCTGCGAGCCGAACATTCTCGGGCTTTGGAAGAACACCACCAGAGTCTGGAACACAATACCAAAGCACACCAGGAGTCGTTGGATACTTTACGTAGTGATGTACAATCAGCTCAGACCAAACGGGACGAACTGCAATGCCAGTTGTCCGATTACCGGTTGCTCCAGGAGACGAACCGGGACCAAGCCGGCCAGATTGAAGAGCTCGCCAAGGCCCGGGATGCTGTTCTCCAGGCCCAAGTCGATTCCGAGCGGACCTACACACTACGAATGGAAGAATATGTTAACCAGATAAATCGGCTAAGCCAACAACTTGATTGGGTACAACACACCACTGTCAAACAGGCCACATCCATTACGGCACAACTGGATTCCACTCAAAATCGGGTATATCAATTAACTTCTCAAATCGTACCGGCACACCAGTTAGCAGAGGTACAGGCCCGAGTACAGGCCGTTGATCAACGTCTGACTACATTAACCACGGTCGAGCAGGAGCGTAAGCAAACCTTACTTACTCAGTTGGCGGAACAAGAACGTCGTTTAACCCAGCTACAGTCGAAACTTTTGTCGTCCTCGGCCTCATCACCTGCTGCGGAACACCCGGATTCTCCGGGGGCGGAGTCCTTGCCAACTCTGAAGAAGAAGTATATCGCACTGTCCGCCAAACATCAAGGTACCCTGCGCGCCCATAAGCGGGCGGAAGAGCAGTGGCGTTCCCAACTGGCAGCCTTACGGGACGAAGCAGAAGGTCTTCACACTGAGCAGAACTCTGCCCCGGCTGTGGATCCCGTGGAAGTTGCTAATTTACGAGCCACCTGGGAGAAGGAAAGGGCCACTTTCCTGCAGCGTATTCAGATGTTGGAAGGTCAAGTGAAAACCCGTTCGGCAGACCAAGCGGACGCTCCTCTTGCGCAGGAGATCCACGTGCTTAAGAAACAGATAACAGAACTGAAAAAGAAGAATATTAGTCTACAGGCGAAACTTAAGGGCGTCCAGCGCGAACGACTGAGTCAAGGTCGCCCGTCGCTGGATGGTTCCACGACTTTGTCCGTAGTGTCCTCTGTCGAGAGTCCCCGAGCTTCACCAGCTGTTTCCCCACGCCTTCGTAGTCTTTCTTTTGCCCGTCTGCCTGGTCAGTCGGTTTCACCGGTCGCGTCACCGTTACCGTCTCTCCCGGCTATCCTGCACTCTGCATCACCACCAGTTGCTGTATCCACTCCCGACCTAGTGTCACCGCCCAGTCCAAAGGTGGCTCAGTCACCCATGTCTCCCCAAAGCAGCCAATTCGTTTCCTCTCCTGTCTCAACGAAGTACCCCATGTCGCCAACGCGTTCCTCTGCGGCCGCTCCGGAAGTGGCCACTATTCCTATGTTCCCCGCCGATGACCATACTCCTTCCATTCTCATCAATACCGATGACCCTGCTGATTCCAGTCGCTTACTCTCTACTAGTCCAACCGGCGAAGCAGGAGATATGGCAAATGCGAAACCCCAGGGGCAGGTATCCAGTCCATCAACGTTGGTTTACAATTGCGGAGTGTGCCAAAATCATCAAATATTTATTTTATAATTACGTTTACTGGTCCCACCCTGTTTGTCAAATTGTGCTGCCATAGATTACAGGAATCAATATCATTTAGCATTTTTCTTAGATCTGATAAAAATGCAGGATTGTGAAGTGGAAATTCATGGCATTCACAGTTGTGCTGGGGTCTGAGTGTCAACAACATCTGCTCTCTAGTATGCGGTCACCTGACTTTGGTTTAGCCTTGCCCTATGAAAGGGGTGTTTTCAATCAGCATAACTCAAACTCAGCGTGTTGGTGAATCTCAGTATCCAACCAAACATGCTGGATGGGAAAAAAAAGAGCGATTACTTATGATATGGGTGATATTTTTTCGACTATATAGGGAAAAATCCACCGAAATTGAATGGGTCTCTCAAAAAATGCTATTGGTTAAACTGCAACTGGTACATCTTCGCTCCAAATTGCTATATAGATGTAAAAAAACTACCCATATGGAAAATGAAAACCGTACGATTTTTTCGTCTCACTACTACTAGGTATTATCCAACGCTAGATTCTGTATTGCCACAATTTTGAGGGGATGAGTTTGGACAGGCTGTGCTTTTTTTTAACCATTATTTTTTTTTTCGGCTCAGACGATCCCCGAATTCCTCTTTTCTTGTATATACTTTGCCCATTGCTTTCCTTGGCTATTTAGGGACAGCATACCTGACCACCATGAGTGAAACTACCGCAACCCACAACGTGTTGGTTATCGGTAGCGGTGGACGTGAGCATGCGTTAGTTTGGAAACTGGCCCAGTCACCCCAGGTAGCCCACATTTACGTGGCCCCCGGGAACGGCGGTACGGCCAACGTTTCTTCCAAAGTGAGTAACATCAACATTGGCGTTTCGAATTTCCAAGGACTGGTCGATTTCGCTCGGGAACACGACGTGTCTTTGGTAGTTCCGGGTCCCGAACAGCCCCTGGTGGACGGTATTACTGACACATTTAAAAAGGCTGGCATTCCTTGCTTTGGGCCTTCGGGTAAAGCCGCCCGTATGGAAGGGTCCAAGGCTTTTAGTAAGGATTTTATGCACCGACATGGTATCCCGACCGCTCGTTATCGTAATTTTACGGATTTTGTGGCGGCCAAAGCGTACGTTCAGTCCATAGATTTCAACGTGGTTATCAAGGCTTCGGGGCTGGCCGCTGGCAAGGGAGTATTGATGCCCCAGTCCCGTGAGGAAGCCCTGCAGGCCCTGCGATCGGTGATGGTGGAAAGGGAGTTTGGCGATGCCGGTCAGGAAGTAGTGGTGGAGGAATACCTCGAAGGCGAAGAGATTAGCATTTTGGCCTTCTCCGATGGCTACACGGTGGTGCAGTGTCCCCCCGCCCAGGACCACAAGCGAGCCTATGACGGTGATCAGGGCCCTAACACGGGTGGGATGGGGTGTTACGCACCGGCCCCGGTGGCTCCTCCAGCCCTACTGGCCCAGATCCACAAGAATATTCTCCAGCCCACCGTCGATGGTATGCGTCGGGACGGCTATCCGTTTGTGGGTATGTTGTTTACCGGGCTTATGCTGACCCCTCAGGGACCTAAAGTATTGGAATACAACGTACGTTTTGGTGACCCCGAAACCGAAGTGGTGTTACCGTTGCTTACCCCGGAATGTGATCTACTGGCTATCCTGATGGCTTGTGTGGAAGGTCGTTTGGATTCGGTCCAGTTGAAATTTTCTCCCCACAGTGCCGCCACAGTGGTGCTGGCCTCGGCTGGCTATCCAGGGTCTTACCCCAAGGGCAAGGCCATCACAGTGGGCTCGGTAGACGATGGTACAACTGTGTTTCATGCCGGGACCACCATGGGGTCAAACGGGCTGGTGACATCAGGGGGCCGGGTGCTTACGGTGACGGGAGTAGACACTACGCTCGAACATGCTTTACAACGCGCTTACCAAGGAGTGACCGCCGTGCACTTTGACGGTGCCTTTTACCGCAAGGATATTGGCCATCGGGCGCTAGCATTATTGAAACAGCGCTCGGTAGAGTCTATCGGGATTACCTACGCTGATGCGGGAGTGAACATTGACGCCGGAAACGAACTGGTCGACCGGATCAAGTCCGTCGTGAAGAGTACCCGTCGCCCAGGTACTGATTCCGAAATCGGTGGATTTGGTGGCGTGTTTGATTTAAAACAAACTGGTTATACCGACCCGGTCCTGGTGTCAGCCACCGATGGTGTAGGCACCAAGTTGAAAATTGCCCACGCTACGGGTATCCATCATACGGTGGGGATTGACCTGGTGGCTATGCAAGTCAACGACGTATTAGTACAAGGTGCCGAGCCATTGTTCTTTTTGGACTATTATGCGTGCGGTGCTTTGGATGTTCAAACCGCCCAGGAATTCATCACAGGAGTGGCCGCTGGATGTAAAGACGCCGGTTGCGCCCTGATCGGAGGGGAAACAGCGGAAATGCCCGGTATGTACACCCCTGGAGATTATGACGTGGCGGGATTCGTGGTAGGAGCGGTGGAACGTACCCAGTTATTACCGCGATTGGACGATATTCAGCCTAACGATGTGATCCTGGGGTTACCGTCGTCGGGTATTCATTCCAATGGGTTCTCGTTGGTGCGTAAATTGGTGGATCAAGCGGGCCTCACTTTCCAGTCACCCTGTCCGTTCGAGCACGGGGTCTCCACCCTTGGGGAAGCATTGCTTACTCCGACCCGCATCTATGTTAAATCCGTACTTCCGGTGGTGCGTCAGGGGTTGGTCAAGGCCATGTCCCACATCACTGGCGGAGGTTTCTTGGATAACATTCCCCGGGTATTACCCTCTGACCTGGGTGTCGAATTGGACACTGGAGCGTGGCGGTTACCTCCGGTATTCCGCTGGTTAAAACGACTGGGTGATATTACCGCTGACGAGATGGCTCGTACTTTCAATTGTGGAGTGGGTTTGGTGCTGGTGGTTTCCCCCGAAGTGGCGGAACAAGTGGTTCAACTGCTAAATACACATGGCGAACCCACTGTTTACACTTTGGGCCGGGTGATACCTGGTCCTGCCGATGCTGAGACCCCACAAGTGACATTGTTGCACGCTGATACCGAATGGTGCTAAATATTGGTATGAATACACCTGACCCGGGTACCTTACATTGATTTTATTTCTAGCGTATGGTCTACATTATATACCCAAGACTAGTGCAATTGCTCGAATTGTGACATTGCAAAAATTTACACGTATTGTAAATATGTGGCTTACTGTAGCTATGATTTTAGACAATGCAAAGTAAATAAAGGAAAGTAGCAGAATGCCTCAAAATTTGTAATATAAGAAGGTACCAACAGGCAACCAAGTTTCTAGTAGAAATGACAGCGAGTCCGGTGGATAGGAATATGGGCTAACTCATCTGCTTGCTCCTTGGCCATATCCCAAAGATAAAAATCGATTAGCACCGAATTGATCAGAAACGAATTAGGATTTGGGTTATTCGATGGGTCAGGATGGTCCAGTTTACTAGCGGCCATAAGACGCCGGATTTCGTGACAGAGTAACTCTACCGCCCATATAGAATTGCCCCGAATCTCCATTTCCTGCCTTGATCCATTGGCTAAACGAAACTGGGGGTCCCTAAGGTGCTCGGTCAGTGCAGTGCTGTAAGTCAACGCACCAACATACACCAAAGCCTGGGGGACACGGTAGTCCGCAAACATTGTTAATTTGTCAATATTTCGAAAGGAACCCGGACCACGTCCTTCGAAACAGGCCCACAGATCGGCCACTAGGATCTGGGCCCGTTTGTAGAAACAGACTGGGCGGCCTAAGAACTGGCCTACGTCACGGTACGAGTCAAAGTCAGTTGTGACACGTTGCACCAGGGCCAGGGCGTCCTGCCGAGACTCATTAATGCAGTGGATGAACGACCCTTGGTACTTTTGCTGCAGAACTCGACCGGTATCACGGATAATTTTCACCCGGGTCTCGAACAACGGGATAGATTCGATGGTCTCTGAGCGAAATATGTGTTTCCATGTGGTCATGCTGGCCCCTTGCATAAACGAGGCCGATGTACACGGGTAGCCTGACTCAAGGGCCCGGTTCACCGCAGCGCACAGAGCCCAATACCCTCGATAGTTTTGGCCACGGTACCGCACAGTGTACTGGTTCTGTGTCAGGGGTTCATCAGACCAAAACGAGAAATTCAGCGTATCTACCAAAAAAATCCAGTCGACGGTACAGTCGTCTGGCCAGTCTTTGGGATTGAGCTCGTGGGACTTCCAAGTGGCATGTGAATAATGTCGGCAGCGCATTCTGTCGTAAATAGAACGGGCGGCCTTGTGGACCCCCTCAGGTGGGGCGTGGACATCGACACTATATTGGGCGATATGACGGGCAGAGGTGAGCACGGGATTGTCGGTGGACTCAGCTCTGGCGTTGGCGGGGGTTTCGTTCTGCACAATGGTCATGATTACTTTTTCTTTATCTCTCTTGTGTTTTGGTGATAAGATGGCCGTATGCCCAGAGCGAGGTTATTGAATACACGGCTTGCCACAATGGATAATACCAAAACCCTTGGGGGTTCGGGTATAAACTAAGTGACACAAAACTAGTTAAATGTCAATAGCACCGAGCAGGGTGTAGCGGAGCAATATACACACAAAAAAAAATACATCGCTCACCTCTTCTGGACACATTATTTTTTTTATCAGCCTAGACCCACAGTATGAAGAGTAGAAATTTTACCTTTATTTTGACGTTTTGGGATTGGAACCTTGTGAAGGTTCGAAAAACTTGCATTAGTACGTCGGTCATCAAAACGGGTTTCAGACCATTTGAAGTGATACTTTTTTAAACTTTTTTATCGTATCCCCCTTGTATAATTGTCTCGTAATCCGCTACTATCGAGTACATTATTCTACCTACCCACCCAGTGACAGAGTAGTGTCACACACTTTGTATCATAACACTTGAGCACTACGAAACTTTTTTTCGTAAACGCACACGAATTTGCCATGGATGCTCCCTTACCCCCTATGGACTTTTCAGCCCCGCGGCGACAATTTGATGGCAAACAAATTCGTGGGCCTGTCAAACGACGAACGTTGGATTACACTGCTGGTGTAGCCCGAAGTATCGAAACGCGTATCGAACGTATGCGGAAGCCTCGGCATTGGTTCACCCGTATAGGTCGCGATTACATTATCGATCTCCTAACCCCGGCTGCTTTACCCGACAGCCCTGTTAGTGCCGTAGCCGCCCATTTCGTACACACGTCGGTGAACAAAGCACGGTGTCCCATCAACGTGGTACGGTGGTACCCTGACGGTCGCCGTTTGACCACGGGCTCATCCCGGGGTGAGTTCACGTTATGGAACGGCCTGTCGTTTAATTTTGAAACCCTGCTCCAGGCCCATGATTCGGCGGTACGTGTCATGGAGTGGAGTCACAACAGTAACTGGTTGGTCACCGCAGACCATACTGGCGTAATCAAGTACTGGCAGTCCAACATGAACAATTTGAAAATGTTTCAGGGACATAAAGAAGCCATCCGTGGACTATCGTTTTCGCCCAGCGATATGAAATTTGCCACATGTTCTGATGATCGGTCCATCAAAATCTGGAATTTTAACGAAGGCCAGCAGGAGCGAGAACTCACGGGTCACGGCTGGGATGTGCGCTGCGTGGACTGGCACCCGTACAAAGGACTGCTGGCATCGGGTGGTAAGGACAATACGATTCGGTTGTGGGATCCAAAAACGCGTGATTGTCTCAACACGTTCTACGGACACAAGAGCACCATTATGGGGCTCAAGTGGAATCGTAACGGCCACTGGTTGGGTGTTGTGTCTCGGGAGCAGGTCATTAAATTGTACGACATCCGCACCATGAAAGAAATGCAAACCCTGCGGGGTCATAAAAAGGACGTCACCACCTTCGTGTGGCACCCGATTCACGAACGTCTCTTCGCCACCGGTGGGTACGATGGTACGCTATTCCAATGGTTAGTAGACCAGCCCGGGCCCGTGTCCAGTATGGAAGTTACGCCCGACTACCCCGTGTGGTCCATCGATTGGCATCCCGCGGGTCACCTACTGGCCGTAGGTTCCAACGACCACACCACCCGATTTTACTCTCGTTACCGACCGGACAGTGGGGTCAAAGTGGAGAACCAACACCTGCCCAACTCGGTGGAGGAAGCCCTGGCCGCCCAGGAAGACGAACCCACGGATACAACGTTTGTGCCAGGACTATCGAACCTCCGTGGTGGTCTCGGTCAGGCTCCCCCGCCACCTCCTCCCGCCACTTACCAGACTGCAGGGAATGGCAAGCCCCCGGGACTGGGTCAGCACACCACCATGCCCGCTTCCGGATTAGGTCACCATAACACCGGTAGTGTTGGCAACGGTCCGTACCATCCCTCCGCTAGCAAGTCGCTAGGATATCCTTCATACCGACCACCTCCATTGACTCACGGTGGTGATCAACATCGCCCTGGTGAACGTTATCATTCCCCACCCCCGGGTTCCCGTGGTCACCCTCCTCGTTCCTACGGCTCTCGACGATCTCCGCCCCGGGGAAGTCACCACGGCTACCATCCATACGCCAACCAGCTTCCACCCTCCCGTAATCGCCGTTTGTCACCACCTCCGCCTCCACCCCCACCACCTTCATACGGTTCACGTGGACCTCGTCGCCCTCGTTACCCTTGATGTCCTTTGTAGGATACATATCTGATACGCCTTGTTATACTAAACCTAATCAGTCTAGAACGGCTCTGTTTTTTTTCTAACAGATATATAGTCGTCATTTTTATTAGCTAGGTTTACCACTGTCAAAGTATTAAAAGGAGATGTCGTAACTGGACTAGTGTATTCATTTTGACTATGTAGAGGGCACACAAGGTATACAAAATCAGCAATAAAAACTACCAGTAGTTTACCAGCAAACTGGTATCGCCTTAAACTCTCTTATCCTGTTCAAACTGGCGGGTAAGTTTATAATCTGAATCCAGTACCAAAGCCTTACCGCTAAGGTGCCTATAATAGGAAAATTATATTCGTTGTCAACGGAGGTGAGTTTTAAACGTGGTTCCTTCATGGGTATTTTGACCCTTTTTCTATATCGCTCTCATTTTTCTACCTATATTACAATTAATAACACAGTTGGTGTTTTCCCGAAGACGATTGGTTGCTACCACCTTGTACCTTGGTTGATGAATGAGGGCATGCAGCCTACTACCACACCGTCAAGGCACTCCAACCATTCCAGGTCTACTCAACATCGTCAAGACAAGGGCAAACGGAGTAGTGTCTCTACGGGTTCGCCTACCATTCCAGGCCCTTCCAGGAAACGCCAACCCTCATCCGCGGCTGCCTCGCCAACTCACCTGTCACCACAGACAACCCACCGTCATGGAAGAACAACCAAGGATGCTGCTAATCCAACCAAGACACCAGTAGACCAGAGTACACCCATGGTAGCTTTGCTCCCAGAGTTTGTATCGGTACCTTCGGAATTCCTTTGTTTAGAGGTTTCTCCCCCGGTGTTTCGAGACCCTCAGTCAGAACGTCTAGTTAACCCCGTTCAGGCATACGTAGACTGGGTAGCTCTTTCGTTATCCATTTTTAGCACGGTCACCATAATCGGAGTGGGTTCGGCTATTCCTTGCGTGGTTGGTATTGCACTCTTATGTCAGACCCGAGGAATCCCCGAACAGATGCAAATTTCCACCTTTTCGAACGAAGACTCCCGTTCCCAACGTTCCTGTTGTCAGGTGCAATTCTCGCGTACCCACTGATGTATGGTATACACGATGGTTAAAGGCGCCGCTCTCTAACTATTGACACCGGTGAACCCTGAACAGGTTGTAGTTATGTATATATATAAGTGCTGGACAAGCGAGTTATAAATTCGTTTTGTTTTATCGAGCAAAGAAATAATATTGTGGCAGAACGATGGATATTTTAATACATGTTTTTTTTATGATTCGTTGTATTGATTTAGTTTTTCTTTGCCTCTTCTAGCGATGGTGGTGACCGTATGATGTTCCTGTTATATCCTATGGTATCTTGAGTAACTAGGCCTACAGTCATTTATAGCTTCTATCTTCAGTTTTGGTTAAAATAAAGGAGGCTATAAGCCAAACAGTAATAATTCACTATTTCAGTTTTTGGTTAGACCTACTCATCCAGTGTAACTTGACCAGCTTCTAAAAATAGAAATTAATGAGTTGCCCTCCACAACATTATGGAGGAGTTGGGTAAAAATGTGGTGGGGTTTCCAGTGGAGATTGCTTTTCTGGTTATTTTCACCTTACAATTTGAGGCCTTAGTGCCTTCAGACATCTGCTTATCTGTCACGAACCCTCACCCTGGCGCCTATCTGTCACACGTGACGTCAACCCCAACTTGGTTAAGTACCTTAGGGAATCGTGTGATATAATGGTTTAGGGTCGAGTCGCGGGTTTATTGAAATCAAAAGAAATAAACAGAAAAATAAAACTATGGTA
>JAOPJG010000502.1:0-22524 GCA_027478255.1 Dispira simplex | reverse complement strand
CAAAAAAGTCACGTGATTTATTTCAACCTAAAATCGGCGGATTTTTCTCTATATAGTCGAAAAAAAATCGCCCATATTCTTTGCTGTAGATGCTATTATCCTGGTATAATGACACCACCGTACTAAATTAGAGATATATCTTATTTCCCCTTGACTAGCACCAGGTAAATGTTCAAGGTTTACTCTTTGTCTGCTAAAAGTTCTGGGACCCAGAAGCCACAAATTGCTGACTGATAGGTCAGATAGAGTTATGTGGTGGAACAAAGAAATAAACAGATTAATTTTTAGTTTATTGGTAGCTTTCTCACAGACAAGGATTCATGGGGGATCTGGGCCAAAGATTCTGATTTAATACTTCAAC
This sequence comes from Dispira simplex, assembly GCA_027478255.1. NCBI lineage: Eukaryota > Fungi > Kickxellomycota > Dimargaritomycetes > Dimargaritales > Dimargaritaceae > Dispira > Dispira simplex. The sequence continues at coordinate 22,163 of JAOPJG010000502.1, read as the reverse complement.
AGATACAATTCGTGAACTATTTATATTCCCTCAAATGGTCAACCTTTCTCCATCATTCCTATACACATCGAAATTACTTTTCTAATTTTTAACCGTTTATTTCTTCTACCAGTCCTTGTTGGTCTCCAGTTTCCTCTCCACACACGGACATATCGCTTTTCCACCTCCATTTGCCTAGCTCCGTCTAGTGATGTTCTAACCAGACAATAAGTGAGTCATTGACGTTTATAATGTCCTACTGGAACTGTGCGGTGCTTCGATTTTTTTCAGCCTAGTCAGTTTTGCCATTATCCTCTAGGTGTGAAAAAAATCTCCGTGGTTCAGGGAATCGCCTTCATTTACCTTGTCACTTTGGATAACCCTTTCGGACCATCCATTACGAGCATCGGATATCATTTCCAATCCCAAGACGTGGAACGGGACTACTGGTTCCACCAGTTCGATATAACTACGTTTTTCAGTTTGGTTGACCTATTTTAGTTCGTTTTGGTTCCTGTACCTCAATATCATGATTGCGTTAGATTTTCACCTGGTATTCTTCCACCAATTACCCCGTCAAGCACGTATTCGTCGATTTTATCCATGGATTGGGTTCGCCCTGGCATTCTTTTTGGCGTTTCGGTATCTGATCCTCCCCGCACGACGCTACGTCAACGGGAACGTGATATCCTTTGGTGAAAAGTATTCAACCGCTAACCGGTTTAACTCGGTATGGACTATGCTGTGGTTTCTCGTGCGTATCGTTTACACTGTAGGGGTGGTAGCAGCGGTGTAGATCAAAATTTTTATTTCCCGTTAGCAACTCAATCATTTGGAGTTACAGTACCGCCGCAATGACAATTTATCCTCGTCAGTTAAACGTAATGGGTTGATTATTATTGCTTTCTCCGTGGTCATGGCCATTATTTTTATACCATTTGTAATGGCGTCGGGTTTTCAAAGTCTCATTCCCCAGGAGCCGGTTACCTTGTAGTGGACTATTGTCGCCAATTTTCTGTATTCGTCCCAGGGGATTTTCAGTTTTGCCATTCTCATGTTTCATCCGGCTATGTTGGCTTATTGCCATTGGAAACCTTCGCGTGGCTACTTTCTATGGTCGTGGCTTTCGCGGATGTTGAGTACTTTGCCCGGGCTGAGCAGTTTAGGGTCTCGACGTCAGACCAATAGTGAGGGAGATACTACTTTGCACCAAGATTTCACCCAGGTATCTTCCGCGCCGCACCTCAAAGCTATGGATACGGGACCGGCTGTTACGGATTACTTTGATGGTGCTTTGTATCCTGCGAAGGTCAAGGTGAGCAATATTTCTTTGGAATCGGCACCACTAAGCGAGTATTATTATGGTGAATCATACTATTTCTTATAGGAAGTTGTGTCTCCCTGTCTGACGTAATAGTTTATAAATGTCCTCTTTTTTGTAATATTAAACTCAATATTATAACTAAACGTGTTTCTTTGTACAATTTTGAAAATAATTTCACATGTGTAGGTAAAAGTCAATACATATACTAGATCTTATATTTTAACCGGGAGATGGTAAATTCCTTGAATGAGGTACGTTTGAGATATCCTGGTACCGTTATTTTTGGCAGGTGAAGAAATGTGAGATCCCTCATTGGTTAGGACTGGTGAAAACAGCCAAAAACCATAGTCATTGATTGCTTCCTGGCTCCGCTATAGCCACCTCCAAAATTATGTAAGCCACTTTACTGATGTGTGGGTTTTCAAGCTTGGTTAGTGGTATAGTATAGGTATAATTTATTTTCCATCGTGATTCCAAAGGACCACACTTTGTTTCTATTTTGGTTCTATCTCTTACTGTCCGTTGGTAAATATTCCTTGATTTGTACTTATCAGAAAGAAGATGCCCGAACTTCCCGAAGTGGAACGGGCCCGTCGATTAGCCCATACCCATTGCGTCGGCCGGTGGATTCAGCACGTGGATGTCGTAAGTACCAGGCGGAACTGTTGGTCAATTCAACACGGAAAACCCGCATTTATAGAACTGACCTGGTACTGGTTATCTTTATCTAGTTATCACGGTTAAGCATTGCCTTGTGAGAAAAGCTGTAAAAAAAGGACGAGAACGACTAACCAAGGTAATCATGGTCAATCCACCAAACACGATAACGATAATAGGTGGAGGATACAATCGTTATGCCTGACCTGCCACCCCGTACGTTTAGGGATAAACTCGTGGGTCACCAAGTGGTCGATACGGGCCGTCGGGGAAAACTATTTTGGCTAACGCTGGACAACGACGACGCTCTATTACTCCATTTTGGCATGACCGGTAATCTGGCGGTAGGTACATAGTGGATATTTAACCTGTAGCCCATTCTAATTTTGCTTTGTTTTGTTCTAATTATATGGGGCTTTGGATTACGGTATCTCCCGTATTATAATATAATGCTATTCCTATAGTGTATACTAATACCTATTCAAAGGCGATGTGACATTCTTCTCATTACTACGTTTTATTGTTCGACAGGTCAAAGATGCACCACGACTGGTTTACCGACGACCATTAAATGATGATGGTAGCTGGCCACCCAAATTTTACAAGTTTGTCTTGACATTGGGTGCAACAGTTACGCCATCGTCCCACGAGGACGCTTCACAGCTGACAGATACTTTCCTAGCCTTTAGTGATGCCCGTCGGTTCGCCAGGGTGCGGATATGTTCGTCGCCCTTGACTTGTCCCTTTGTCACCGAGTTGGGCTTCGATCCACTCTTAGATATGCCGTCAGTGGAAAAATTTTCTAAACTTGTGCTGAAACGCCGCCTACCTATCAAAGCCTTGCTACTAGACCAAAAGTTTTTAGCAGGAGTGGGAAACTGGATAGCGGACGAGATTTTATACCAAAGTGCGGTTCATCCGCAACAGTACACCCATACTTTGACGCCTAGTGAGTTAAAGGCCCTGCACCACAATACGGTGTACGTCTGCGAAACCGCCAGTAAAGTCAATGCCGATCATACCCAGTTTCCATCCGACTGGCTTTTCCATGTGCGTTGGGGAAAAGGGAAGCGGGGGATGATACATACCACCTCAAAAGGGCACCCAATTATGTTTGAAACGGTCGGAGGACGGACCAGCGCCATTGTTCCCGCTGTCCAGCAACTTCGGCCGGTTAGTGATGTGTCGATTGCTATGTCTACCAAGTCCAACGCAAACAGTAAAGTCGATGTTAAATCTGAACCTACCAAAACACAAATCCCGGCATCCAAGGTTCACCCTACCACCAGACGGTCTACACGTACCCGCAAGTCCCCTCGCACCAGTCCCTACTTTTAAGAAACACGCATTCATGATTTTTATCAATGAGAAATAGTACTATTCTATCACGAAAATATCAGTGTATTATACTAATTCTTTTTTGTCAGAGTAGTCCAAGTAAATTATAGAGAGTAGAGGAGTTGTCAGACTGACAAGTATAATATATCGAAAAAGCCCAAGCGCGCCGCCGAGTAGAGCGCTGTCATAATCTGGCCCATAAATCAAAATATGGTGGTAAGGGAATACTTGTTACATTTCCTTTTGAACCACAATGCATTCTTGAAAGTAAGCCTCTTGTGTGGGGTCACGGTTAGTGGTCGGGTGGCAGTCCCGGGGACAAGAGAAGATCATTACGGTTCCCCATTCCATTCCGTGCGTGGCCAAATCCGGAGGGAGTGGTTTGGAAGCCGAAGAGGGTGTCGCTGGGTGATTCGAACTTTTGGATCGATGGGCATGACGTTCAGTTTCCAGTGTTAGCAATGCATTGGGCATTAATTGGCACTCAAACACACGCGTAGCCCCACAGTACTGACAGGGCGGAATTCCCGAGGTAGTATAACGTGGAGTAGTTTGGGAAAATGACCCAGAGTGACCTGATCCTGGTGTTCTGCTGTACATCACACGGGCAACTGCGTCGCTATAATTGTACAACAGTGGTATTCCGGTGAAATGGTACCGAATGCACTGCTCCGGCCATTGGGATACCCGTTCCGTAAACCGTTGCAATCCCTTATCCATACCGCTGGGGAGTTGGTCGCGCTCGTAGGTTTCGCCCACCCAACTAGGGTCCTGGTTAGTCCCGACGTTGTTGGAGTTTTTACAAGAGGAATGGTTTGAGCTAGCACGCGGGGCCGCTAACAGGTGTTGCAGTTCCTGGATTTCTTGTTGATACTTAGCAGTATCGAATGAGGATCCCATATCCCAGGTGTCCAGGACTTCTTCAGTGACGTAGAGGTAAGTACCCGGTAGGGTAGGATACTCTTCTGACCATGCTTGACCATCTACCTCTTGGTCCGATGATGCCTTAGTGTGGTCTGGATGAGACAACCTAGTCTCCAACGCATCACTAAGCATGATAAAGGGCAATTGGGACCGTGGTGGGGAAGGTTTACCCTGTGACACCACTCGGATTTTGGCGTGTGGGTTGGTACTCACTGGAAGCGAAACAAAGTCGGATTCAGAAAAATCAGAGTCGGATGAATCGAGCACCATGTCCTTGATATCCTGAACGAGGACAAGCATTGAATCGTTAGCCATGTGTGGGGATGTTTTTTCGACTGGATGAGGTATTGAACTCGAGTCTCCACCGGATGGACCTAACACGGCCGTATTTATGTCTTCAATGATTGATCCCGTTGTAGTACTGGATGGTTTCTTGAATCCGCCACCCCATAAATCGCCCAGGTCGAATCCTGCCGTCATTCCCGCACTCGATGAAGTCGAAGACTGTAGTTTCGGGACAATTGTGGAGGTCGGTGTGGTTTTTTGGACGGTGTTCGTAGGAAGCTTGGAACGGTTGAGTTTCTTGGCGTACTCCTCGTTATATTGGTGGCCACGGAGGGCTTTGAAACTACCTGGGTGACCCGCACAGGTCTGGCGGTTACAGCCCCATAGGTAGAGAACACGTTCGTAACACGATGTGTCCAACGGGGCGTACGTTTGAAGTATCAGAGGCATACGATTTTGGCAATGGTCACATATCGCAGCGTTACTCGGCGGTGGACACTTGACATTGAGCCAGGTGGGGAGTCCCCCTAGTACCGTTGAGAACAAATCGTTGCCGATTCCGGCCTCGCAAGGTTCATCGGGTAAGCCAAGATACACCGGTTTGCTGGTTTTAGTTGGCTTGTTTTTCCTGTGTTTTGACTTGCCCATGACGGAAAAAAAAGTGTGCTCGAGTAAAAATAGGAAAATACTAGCGTGAAAAAAATGGTAGTAAATAAAGAATACCGTTTATGGGTTACTAATATTTCACCTCACAAATATCAAGTGAAAAAAAAATTCCAGTATATGCACAGCGCTTTTGATGCTTCGAATTTTTTTTTAAAAAAAAGATCACCAACGTCATTCGTTCTTTTCCAGAAAAAAAAATATATATAGGTATGCGTGTTCTAATTGCCATTCAAAATTTCTGCTGGACGTGCATTTTATTATATTTTTCGTTATTGTATTGTTATCGTCTGTGTAAATCGTGACCATGATAACGCCCACGTTTGACGTGACTCAGAACGACGACTTCGTCCGGGTAACCATTTACGTGCCCCATCTCCGCACCCAGGACATTGACCTCCATGCCCAAGACAACCAGTTACGTTTCTTCGCCCGTCCTTACTTTTTACGATTGACTTTTCCCGGACCTATTGTGGAAGATGAACGATCCACGGCCAATTACGACTTGGGTTTGGGTCAGCTCGTTTTACAACTTAGTAAAGTTAACCAAGGTGAACATTTTCCCGATCTGGACCTGTTAAACACTCTGTTGGCCACCACAAAAGAACAGCAGATAAAAGCCCAACCTTTGATCCAAGTTATATCCGAGCAAAGCTTGTCAACGGAACCCCCATCGGATTTGGCCGGTGAAGAATTTGACTGGGAATTACCACAGGCGTTGCCCGACCAGGAAAGTTTGACGTCCACGGTCGACTACGGGTTTAACAACCAGTACCGAGGGTGGTTTACACATGTTCAGGAAGTAGGAAACGAAATCAACTCACTATCGTCTCCGGAAACCCTGGACGAATCAGCCCGCCATGGGGAGCGGGTCGAGGCCGAAGAGGACAAGTTTGACCCCGATTACTACATAAGTGAGTGGATGGAAAATGAGGAAATCCCGGCTATATTGGCCCACAAGACACCCTGGCGCAAGTGTTACCAGGGAATTCGCCGCCATGTACAAAGTGCTGCAACACAATCCGAGGATATATCCCGGCCACCAACGAGTGCTACCGTTCAACCAGTGGAATCCACACCGACGAACACTTCCACAAACGGATCTTCTACTACTGTCGCCACGTCATCCAAAGTGAGCCTCTCTGTGGACAATCTGCCATCGTTCTTGTCATCTTTTTCAGACAAGGAAAAGGCCCTTATGCAAAGTTTACCCGCACGGGAATATTTGGTGGATTCTGCCATGGAAAAACGGCTATATTTGGGTTTGGTCGACTTGATGTTCGTGTACAATTATAATCATCGGACTACTTACGGTGATTCCACCATCGAATCCGTTTGGACGATTGGCAAGTTAAGTCCCATGTTATCGTGTCTTGTGTTATTCCCTACTTTAAAAGAATTGATCATGGCCCTTTACCGGCGTTCCTTGGCTTACCCGTTGTATCGACATTGGGAATTATGTAAAAAGGTTCAACAGGATACCTTTGTTCTCCTCTCTCTTGGTCGACGAGGGGTTCTAAAGGCACTGTTAGAACTCAAAGATTTATTTGACCACCACGACGTATACTACGTTTATAGCAAAATATGGCTCGATGATTACTGTCGGTGGATCCAAACCTCCGTTAACGAAAAGGTATTGCAGTCACTTGCTCAACAGGTGAATCGGCTATCACTCACTAAAACCGACGTTGGTCTTTCGCTGGAAGAATGGGAAACGGTTGCCTTGGCGGAAAATTCCGAGTCCGAGTCTGAAGCAGAGGATAGCACTGGTGATGATGATGACAGCACAGAGAGCGATGGTAGCGTTGTAGAATCGGAAAATGACACAGATAGTCAGGAGGTCCCCAGTGATACCAATAATATGGAAAGTTCCAAACAGAATGAGGTTGCCTTTGAACCGACTTCTTTGACGGAAACTGACCGTTCCTCATCCACTCGACGAGCTTTAATCTCGATCATCTCTGATGAACCAGATTCGACACCAACTAGCAACATTGACCCTCAAGAAGCCGAATCGTCAAAAGAACGGATATCTACGACGACTACTTCGTCTACTCTACTCGATGAACATGTCAATACGGTTACCTCGTCGTTAAAAATCATCACATTGGAAAATTCGGGATCCTCCCCTAAGCCTCGTACATAAATTACACACCGGCGATAAAAATTATGTATACTGTAACAAAGTCGAACAGGATCATACAGAAATAATAATCTTAACAAGCAGAATAGCGTCTAAATAATTATTTGTATTGCACATGAGGAAATCAATCCTTTGGGGGGGAAGTCCCCTCTATTTTACTGATTGGTCCTAGTATAGTGTCTTGGAAATTTGTACAAACTTATATGTGGGATGAATGGCTTTGGTCAGAGCTTCTTGTTATATGGGCTTAGCCGGACTCGAAAACTTGACCTGGAAGGTTCCTTTCTTCTTGGGTAACCGGGGGAATTCGTAGGGCCTGAATTAGCCGTGACGTGACCTCTGTGGGGGCTCTCCTTGAGTTTGTTGCAATAGTACCCTTTGCTGCACCCTCCAGCCGTGGTGGGTAATCATAAGAAACAGTCAAGAATGACATACCTGCTGAATTTTGCGAAAATAATGTGTGTAGTGAAAGGGACATTTGCGGCGGGTAGCCAGTAAGTTCGGGTTGTGGTAAAAGTACAGTTTATGGTGTCATGCGCATGTGGTATTGCCTTGGTGAATAGAGACCATGTGCAGCAAGGAAGAAAACAGCAGAAGTACAAAATGATGTGTATTAGTAATTTGGAATAGAACATCCAGGCGACGATCAATACATGGCATACCAAACAATACCAGTGCGCTTCGCTGGTGACACAAGTATCCAGATGTGCACTGTACAATTCCCCTTTACAGGATCGCCTGAAAAGTATGACCATGTTCTCGGAATTAAAACATTTTGATGCTCTCGCTACACCTTCTTCGGATTATTCAGGTGAGTCTCTATACGCGTGCCACCAGAGGGGCAACAAGGGAACTGGCTGCTATGATATGTGTAATCCTCTCGTACAAACAACTACTAATCTCACTATTGTGTGCCATCAATATAAGACACTTTTGCACCGCACCGTAAACAGTGTTCTCACTGCAATATTATTATACTGGCTATCCATCGCAAACCTAATATCCTTGACTGTGCGAAATTATTTTTCATTGCTTGTAAATTCTTTTTCAAATTCCGGTAGGCACAGCCCATACTGAACCACAGTTTGTTCCGCTTGCAAAGGAAATTGAAACATATGTACTATCCCAACTCGTAACGTAATAACCTTTATTGATGCTAACGTACTGAGCAGGGTTTAAGTCTTTCAGCCCGGTTCTCGGGTTGTCAAGGTCATTGGATCCCGTACTAATAATGCCCAGAGAGACATCCAGGTGGGCCAATGCATCTGGGTGGGGCACTCGGGCTTCTTCCGTTATGTTGAGGTGGTATGGTTTTATTCATAATACTAATCGATAAATAAATGTAACAGCGTAACCAGAAGCAAGAATTCATAATTGATCGTAAGGGGGAACTGACAGTTGACAAAATTGTAATAGGGGGACTTGAGGAACTGGGTAATGCTGAGGATAAAAGAGCGCAGTGTATAGCCAAAAATGGTTGAGTACTGCTAGTTACAGAGCGCAGTACCTATCCGGAGGAGTGGACGGATTGGTATTGTCCTTGTAAGAGCAATACTGTTCCTAGGCAAAAGGGAGATTGTTAAAGTATGAAAAGATCAACCTGCGATAATCGATGCATAGCTTACGTCTAACATACCGAAGATAATTTAGCTTGAAGGATATTAAATGGGTAACTAAGGTATAGGGAGGGTTATATGAAAGTGAATGGGAAGCAAGCCACATTTCACGGGTGAGGCTGGCTTATATCTTGGAACTGGGTGACTATCTCGCTACCGCGATGTAGGATTGACTGTTGACCCCACAGCAAATCTTTATTTGAAGCGTTGATTAGTTTGGGGACTGAGACTGATTAATTCACCAGGGTATAAATGGCGAAAATATAATAGCGGAGGTAGAAAATGCTAGTCAAATATTAGGCCACTATATCGATGCTAAAGTAGTGGTTTAGCAAGGGGAAAACTGGTAGCTGGTACTAACATTGAAACCAGAATGTTATAGTAAGAGATGTCACTTTCAGAATAACATGAGCATATATTCCCAAAGCTTCATTGAGGATATGTTGCTAACATCACTATTATCGCCAAAGCCCATGCAGTAATAAAGATAATGACAATGTCCTATTCCCTGCCCTGGATTAGGGCCATTATGGAGTGGTGATTTCCTTACCTTGCCATTGGCTAACGGACCACTGTGTGTTAGGCACTCGGTTGAATAAAGCATCATAATAAGAGCATGTAATTATCCACTTTTCATCCCTTGTCGTTAAACGAAATACTGATGACTAACGGGAAAACTCTGAGACCTAAGGTAACACTGACCGCGCGGGTGTAACATTTCGTCCACTGTGGAAACCCACTATGAAAGCAGGGAAAGAGTACCTAGGAACCAGTCATCACTTCACACCTCCGTTCTGTACACAAAAGGAACTCCCCGGATAAAGATGATATGGGTGTTTTTTTTCACCTATATAGCGATTTGGAGCAAAGATATGACAATTATTATGTAACCAATATGATTTTGTGAGAGATCCATTCAACTTTGGTGGATCTATTCCTACATTATAGTTAATAGATGTCGTCGACGTTTTGTCTTTACTTTAAGGGCTGGTTATTACACCCCTTGGACTAGTCCACGGCCTACAATAAACCTAAAAGTCGTCGTGCATAGGAATAAAGAACACGGAAAAGGGCAATTTTGAGCACGAAAATAGAAACAATAACTCATAGGGACGGGTGGTAGGAGGGAATAAAAGAAGGAGAAAGATAAAAAACAAATTTTCTCGCATAAATTTTTGCTTTCTACTTCAGGGAAAGCAATATTTTTGCAAAAAAAACCCTTTCCCCTCTATTAACTTAATATGTTTTAACAAAACTAGTAATCTCAGTATGAAATAGGAAACATTTTAATGGCCTGGGGGTGGGTAAGAAGGCGGTGTAAAAAAATCTACGATGAGTCTTTGTGATGTCCACCAATCTACTTTTTTCACCCTGGCTTTCTCCGAACACCCCATCAGCCACCGAAAACCATGGTGTCATGGCAACCGTGGTGTGACATAGCTTTAGCCAATACAAGGAATGAAAATGGTGTCACTATGTTCCCCAACTATCCTCATAGTGGAAGGGGGACATGGTCCGGTATTATTTCTTTCCTAAAGGATCCTTCACGCTGGGTATGCCAACTCATATTCTCTACCAATGCGGATGTATTTTTTTCAACCCTGCAGCAAAATATCCACCAGTGAAAAATGTGTCCATTATAATTCCCTATTAGTTAAATTATAATCGGGGCAGCTTTGCTCCAAATTGCTGTAGGGTTAGAACAATATCACCTATATAAACAGCAACATTTCCTGACATCTCCAGCAGATCTATCCTTCCTTTAGCGTTTTATCACTATTTCCTCCCTAATTATCACTTCTTGGACCTCATTCTCACCCATATTGTTTTCCCCACTACGTTCTTGTGGGGTTTTCCCTTCGGTAGTTGCTGATAATCAAGGGAATATACAGTATGGCAAAGTATTTCTTTCCCATGTACTGGTTGGCACTGGAGTGTAGTGCCCATATCGCATCGGCGGTGGGCCAAGGTAATAACGAGAATGATTCATTGTTGTTCTCGTCGCTCAAAGTGTTACATTCGCCCCCATTGGACATTTCTGTCGTTCGAATAAAATCGCGATTGCCGAATGAGATTCTCTATCTTATAGCTAGCGAACTATCCCTGATGGAACTGTACAATTGGGGAAACGCAACCAATTGGCGTCAACTCACGGCAATATATAATCAACAGGCCTTGACAGTAAATATGCAACTAATAAGTATGAAGAAATTGGGTTATTGACTTCACGATACACTGGGCTCATCATATGTGGGTGTTAATAGATCGATATTATCAGTTGGCATATAATTTTGAAAATTTTCTAATATATGGTGTTGATTATGGATTGGTTGGAAATTGGTCACTTAGTGTATTGATGAGGGTTTCCAACGAATATCCCATTGTGAAACAGCGTCAGGTGTTCTTCTTTCTTCACATGGACAAGGATTCGGCGGCCCGTATTTCACTCCGTTTTCCCTTAAAGAGACTTTCATTGTGCATACCAATATTCTTAAATCATTGCAAGCTGCCCATATTTACAAAATATGTTGCGAAAACGCAATATTTCGTTGGATATTGTTATTAAGAAGCTTAAGGAATTGAAAACACACGCTACCTCACTTATGGAACTTTCCGAGAAACCCTCCGAAGAACATGGAGATCTTGCTGAAAAGCAGGAGCTCGACGAAGTTTGGGATAATTATTGTAAGGAAAACGATGATATATTATCCATGCTTCCAGTTGAACGTGAACAGAGGCCAAGGTTAATTGACCGTGTCTATGCCGCTATTACTTCGTTTTATAATTCGTATCTGAACCGGCTCAAGTGGGATGTAGAGTCGATTCAACATGTCCATGCCGATTTGGAAGAAGTAAACGCAAACTACATGGCTGGTCCGGTTATATGGGTACCGTTCTCCAACCTGAATGATCCTGTCCGCCGCTTTCTCGTTTTTCCGTTAATTCCCACTGGTAGAACGATTATTGAAGGGGGCCTTGGAAAGATCCTTGGTGAAACTCTATGGTCTTTAGAAATGGAACTGGAATCGAATCCGATTTTGAAAGAGTTCACTTTTACTGCGTATGAGATCATGTTCTATATATTACTCTTAGATATCACCATACACAAAGGGACTACAGAGGCACACAACTTCGTCAGAGAAATATGTGACGATCCAATTCATGAACAGATGAGGCAGCCTTATCTTTGTGATAAGGATCTGGGCGGATTTATCGATTCCGTGGCCGAAGAAGATTTAGACAAGCGAAAGAAAATGAAGTACCCTGACCCACTGTCTATATCCGGTATAGAATACGCCAAGTTCGAATTCAAGGATAACACCGACGAAAAAAATGGTTTTTTGCTATAACCAAGAAGGACTACGAGATTTGGAACGCTTGGACCCAACGGTTCGGGGAGTGCAAAAAGCAACAAAATCGAAAAGTCCAGCGCAATGCAGCATAGTCGGATACCCTTTCCTTTCTCCGTCTATGAATCATGTCGTGCTCAAACTTGTTTCTCCTTTGATGAATTTCGTGGGCTGTGGTTTGTTAACCGGGGGGGGGTGTTAGAACCCGAGGCCACTGCCCTGTTGTACTGTGTGCAGGCGTTTGCTAGTACTGACAGTCACATTAATGGTAGTATGCGTCTTTACCGTACTTACTTCATTCTTTATGCCCAAATTCACGTTCTTCTTTGACTCACTGCCGCAACAGATTCAAGGAAGGGAGCCCACCATGAGCCCCCCCCCGACTGGATTGGTTTCCTCGTGTTAAACAAATAAATATTTTAGACACTAAACTACTCGCTAAGTTTATTATTATTCTGTGAGATCCTGCTTGATTTCGTTACACTACAATTCACTTTTTCAACTTATGATTATCAGATATTAACTTTGCCTTTATTTACTACTTTCTTTGATTTATACTAAGTTTTGATTTACAGCTCATTATTTTACACAACAAATACTCCAAAAAATTAAATAAACAATAAAACCCATAATATCCCACACCTACTGACATTATCATGGATCGCTAGCGGTATTATCACAACTCTACACTTTCCTTGTCGCTCACTACCAGTGGCATTGTGTCGATATTCACCCACAACTAAGTCCCATTCTGATGAAACTAACAAGTAAAAATACACAGAAAAGAACCCCACAATAACCTTGATGTTAAAAATGCTGCTCAAGCTACTAAGCATCATAATGAAGACAATCATTTCACACCTACAATCACTAACAAGTAATCTAATAATTTACAATAGACAACAACAGAAATCATTCTGCTCTGATATCTAGACCACCTTGATTTATACCGTTCAAGCTACCGAAAGAGTGCAACCCAATCTCCTGTTCACCGTCCTTGTGTATATTTCAACGACGGTTGCCCAATTTTCGTTTTAACCGATGCATGGTATGATTTTTCAGCCTATTTAGATCAATTAGGTTGGATGTTCTTTTACGGGAGTTTCGTTGATCACGACTGTGAGGGTGCATAGTCTGGTCGACGGGTTTACCCAAGGCCAAAAGGACGTCCCGTTCAATATCCTGCTGTAAAGTAGTTCCATAATGATGTGTCAGATTTTCTTTGGGATCAGCTACCCTCACATCGGCCCCGCGAGTCAATGATGAAGAAGGCTGGGCCGGGCTAGGGGAACTGATTCCCGCAGGGTTCCATTCGGTTGTGGTAATCTCCTCAAAGGTATCTGGCGGGTCATCACCTCCTAGGGAAGTTTCAGAGGGTACAGTTTCCGGGGCTTTACCCTTTTTCAGAGCCTCAAAAGAATCGGCTACTACATCACCTGACTCATCACGGGGCACTTTTTTACCATGGTAGGGGCAACTTACCAAGTCCCGACGTGGGCAAAGCTGGCCGTTTTTCATGGGAGCTCGACAGGCCTTGATATTGGTGGGACGAGTGGGTTTCAAGTAAATGGCCCGTTTACGTAGTTGGTCCATGACCACCTGGGGCACATCCTCCTCTCCACGACCTTCTCCGTAAAACCTATGCTTGACCTCGATCCCACTTCGGTTCAAGGGCATGGTCTCCTTGTCCCAATAGTACAATTCTGGTCCGTATTCAATTACAGGTGCCTCGGCTAGTAGCTCCCTTTCCACTTGAGTCAAGTGGGCCTGGGGATCTTCCTGTGTTGTGTCTTGTCCCTCGGCCTGTCGAACTTTGGTAAGCCGATGCTTAGCCGCGACAAGATAAGTGGAACGGTCAATATCCAGCACAGAAGGCACCGGATCCTCGGAATTGGATTTACTGGGCGATGGTGCGGTTATCGCCGGAGGTGATGTCAAATTCTGGGTAATAGGGACTTCCTCAAACTCATCGTCTGATACTTCTGGTAAGTCCACCCCAAGGTCCTTACATTTGCGTTTCAATACCGACATGTGATATTTCAAATCGATCAGCTGTTTGGTAGTGTTTTCTACTTCCTGCGTATCCTCAACCATGAGTTGAGAAATCTCTGTTAGCCACCGCTGTACTTGGGGCCCATGCTTACGAACGAGCACTTTGAGATCTTCACGAAGTTGGTCGTAAATGATTTGGTTCTCGGGCGTTTCGCGTACCCCGTACAAATTACCTGTGTCAAAATTGACGTTAATCTGAAACTGTGAGGCGGCCATGCCTAGAGATGCCATGGTTTCAGAGTAGTTGGTAACATTGGAGTTGGACGTCGTAGGGTGGTAGGTACCTTCCCCGTGAAAAAGGTCCGCAATGTCCGGCACGAGGATCCCCAGAGCGGCGTCCATTTCCCGGTTGTTCGAGAGAATGTCAGGGGCATACTCTTGTAGAGCCTCACGAATTCGTAAAAATCGCTGTTGGTGGGTTATTTTTTTTCTCTCTAACGTCTCCCGTCGTCTCCGGGACTCAACATGGCTTAATACATCGTCGGACACACTGTCGAAATTTACATTGAGCTTTTGTCGAATATAGTCGTAACCCAACTGCAATGGTTTATAAAACGTGCCGTATTTAGACCGCCAAGCCTTGACAGCTTGGATGGTTAATTTTCTCAACTTTTTGGCGTACGCCTCGGGTGGAGGTAAGGCTTCTTGATAAATACCCAACGTCAGACTAAGAAACGTGGGGAATTCCTTGACCAGAAGCTGACGAAATTGGTGCGACCGGTTGAACAGCTCTATGATAATTTGAGTTGCCGCATAACGAACCTGAGCGTGGGGCTTTTGGAGTTTGGAAAAAACTAAGTGGTATACGGTGTCGATACAAACTGGGGAGTCACGGCAGTAAGTCTTGAGCTGTTTAAGCCTGGTGGGGTTCAGCGTGTCCTCGCCGGCAGCGACCAGCGCATTGACAGTCTTGGATAGTATGGTACGGATTTCTGGAGGGCAGTCACTCATGATATACTGGTCAAGACATTGGCTATTGTTTTAAGGAGAAAAGTAAGGAGTTAAACTATTAAATTAAAAGGTGGGTCAGACAGATTAAACCTAGAAACCAACGGCAATGTAGGTGAAACAAGTCTCTTGGACAGCTATTATACAGATACAAAAAAAAAAGAAAATGAAACAAAATGACGTTCTCGACCTATAAAAAGAAAAAAGTACAAGAAAACCTGTGGTTGGTTTACAAGAATGAGCATGGGTTAGAGAAATGGAAAGGACAGAGAGTGGGCGTGGTTGCTGCGGCCCCTTACTGTCACGTTTCCCTATAAACTTCTTTGGGCTACATCGCCCTATCTGCATGTGTGGTCACAGTTCAGCCTATCATCTTGGGTTTTCCTGACTTCCCCAGAACGGCATCAGAAAAACGGAACACACGAAATCCTTATGTTGGTTCTGATAATTCGTTGTATCGTTTGACCATGGGCAAGTAACTTATGGAGAGAGACTTTGCCTATTTCGCCGTTATTTCATACGTTGAGAATTACCTGATTAAATAAATACGATAGTCGTTGGGTTCACTAGATTCTAACATTAGACACATTCCACGCTAAGTTTACCGGTTGCCCCCTTATCTCACATTTTTTCTCCCCAGTACGACTCATACTGAACCCACCGCCATTAACACATTGATCGGTCATGCACATTCCCGAAACATTGCAGTCTTTTCTCGGGGCTCCTTGCTCTCCCATCAGCTCGTTACGATTAGGAGTACTGGCCGTCCAGGGCGCTTTCCAAGAACACGTACATATTCTCAACACTTTGTTCAACACACCTGTGCAACCACTAGGCCACCTCACCGAGAATACTACCACAATCCCATCACACAACGCACCATTTGCTCTTAGTTCTCTCCAACTTGTACGCACCCCAGAGGAACTAGCCACGGTGGACGGCTTGATTATTCCCGGCGGCGAATCTACTACGATGGCCCTTATCGCTGAACGCAGTGGGCTATGGGACCCGTTGGTGGAATTTACACGCCAGAAACCTACTTGGGGCACCTGCGCCGGATTAATTCTGTTGGCTAGCCAAGCTATCGGTACCAAACAAGGCGGACAACGGCTACTGCAAACCCTGGATATCCACGTGCAGCGCAACCGATTCGGCAGTCAGTTGGGTTCCTTTGAGGCTGAGCTCGACGCCCCTTGTTTGCAAGTCTTTGGGGAGACACCTTTTCGTGCGGTGTTTATTCGAGCACCGATTGTGACACAGGTCGATTCATCCACCGTGAAAATATTGGCCCAAATCCCTGCCCGGGCTCCGCATACGGGAGTGGAAACGGTGGCCGTTCAACAGGGTTACTGTCTGGCCACTGCGTTTCATCCAGAATTAACCCATGACGATCGCTGGCACCGTTATTTTTTGGCCTTGGTTGCCCAGTACAAATATAAGCTAACTAACCTTTGAAAATAAACATGTGTTAGATATATACCTCATTGACAGGGATATGGAATTTCTCGTATTCACAGTGGCTGTAAATTTCCCACTCCTTCCACTCGCAACAGGCACCAGAAACGAAATAGAAATCACCAAACCAACTTTACAGAGTATTTCCATACAATGACAACGGCCACTGTATACCTTTTCTTTCAGAAACCTTCGACGGTGATTTACGCTTGCTCACCTTTTGTATGCTAAGAAGGTTTTTATCGTTGGATGCTGTGCTCTACTTGGCCTATACCATTGTCACACACTCCAAACGTTACGGATATGGCTGATTTTATTCCAGCCCTATGGGGATTTGACATAAAGATATACCAGTTACATGTAGACCATAGGGTTTCATAAGGGCCACATTTCGCACTGGCGAATTTTTCGCTATATAGTCAAAAAAAGATTATACATATTCTCGACTTCTCTTTGGATGATTCGATTTAATAAAAAATAAAGCTATTCACTATACAAAAATTTTACGACGACTTTACAATAGATAAACACGCAAAAAAAAATAAAACATATCACCAGGGGAAGTTTTTTCTTTTTTTTGGTAGAGTAATAAGGGGGACAAACGCTGATAAAGAATTTGAATCACGCCTGACAAGGCTTATTAAAAACTATATGACACGTCGCTGTTTACGCCGATTGTTGGTACATAACATAAAATGGTGGGGGACAGTATCGTTCATCATTTCGAAATAAGGTGATGGACCTTGTGAGTGTTGATGGAGGCATCGATTTAACGTGTTCAGTGGGGTTCTACCTCGCTCTTGGAAAGCTGAAGCAAAATGTGACTGTCGGATGCGATCATATACTTCCACACAGGTCAAGGCCCGATCCGAAGCTGTCAAAATTGTGATACAGGCCTCCAGCCAAGTGAGGGGCTGGAAAGAAACACTCGGTAGCTGAGTGGCACTTGGCTGTCTTGGTGACAGAATAGAGCTCTCCATCACATGCGGTCGTTTCCGGGTAACCGTGGGATGAGTGTGAGGTTGGAGCACTTTTGGGCGTTTGGGACTCATGGCTAAGTAAAATCGTGCAGCAAAAAGGGGGAGGAGAGGAAAAAGACGTGATGATCCAATCACACTCTGTTAATAATCAGTATCGGACAAGGGTTACAGAAAGGGCCCGAATAAAGGGGTGCCCATAAAGAGAATGACAGCACTGCAGACAACTGTAAAACAATTCCCATAACGATCCGTCGTATACATAGTTCCTTTGCTTCACATTGTTCTTGGCTTTACCAAAACAATAATTGAAATGTCATTTATAACTTACCTCGGATAGGGATGGGTGTCCCTTGATCGTCTACCAAGAGTGGTTGAGGGAGATTCGCCTTTGAACGAAAATCCCATACTTTGATTACCCCTTCATCGGAGCCACTGACGATAAGATCTTCGGTCATGTCAATGGTATTCACATCTCCGATATGTCCCTTGAGTTTCAAAATGCACTCTTCCCGGTCCTTTTTGATGGACCACACCCGGATAGTGGTATCGTATGAGCCCGTGCACAGGATATTTCCGTGGGTTTGTAAACACCTTACCCCGCTGAGGTGGCCGTGTAACATATGGGGTTCGATTTGCTCAAATTGGGCAGTCCGAGCATCGTGCTCCAACAGCAATGGCGCGGTTTCTGGTGTTGTGACTTGTTGACCCACATTTGCTGTCAGAGATGTCGTAGTTGAACCCACTGATCCACGCGATTCTTCATCTAGACAGTTATGGGTAACACGTTGCACAGGAAGTGTCGAACTACGCTGTACCATCTGGTCCCGGTGCCATATAAGCACGGAGGAATCTTCGGCACCGGAGACTAAAAATGACGCATCCAATTTAAGGGCAGTGACCGAACTACTATGAATATGCACGTACGACAAGATGGATTTCTGGACCCGATCAAAAACGGCAATAGAATCCCCTACCCCGGCGTAAATGTACCGGGAATCCAGATCCACACACCCGATAACACTGGCATCGTGGGCCACCTGGGGGGTCATTACGTCGTTGGTGTAGAAATTGTAAATGGATAAACAGTTACCCGTAGTCGCATCCCAGAGTTGCACCAAACCGGAACCGGTACCCACGGCAATTTCGTTACCTTTATAACGTAGGCAAATCACCTCTTCCCCGTGATCCAGAATGTGGGTACAGGTGAACTGTGGTCGAGATCTATCGTTAGCAGGGAAAGGGGTACTGCCTGACCCTAACGCCGATGGTAAATACGCCGCTGCAGTGGATGCTGTATTCGAAGCAGTCGAAGAAGAGGCACTGGGGGAAGTGTGTAGTTCAAAAGTAGTTTGCCCCGTGAAATGAGCCCGCACATCCCGCGGAAGTGACCCATCCCCAGCTCCCCCATATTTGGTAGCCCGCCTCGACCGCAAATGGCGTCCATACGAAGACCGACTACCGGGACACTCACCCAATTCTTCACCCATGTGGTCACTCTCCCCCACAATATGAGCCATAGTCTCGGACATTCGCCAAATCTGCACGGTGCCATCCCAAGACCCGGTGACCAATACCCGCGTCCGACTATCATAATCCAAACAGGCCACTGCCGCCGTATGCCCCTTGAGAGTCTTGACACACCGATGATTATCTAAATTCCACACCTTGATAGTTCCGTCCCGCGACCCACTAAACATAAGTCGTCTTACCGGGTCCAACCGAACGGCCAATACCACATCCTTGTGACCGCGATAATCCCGCGTAGTATACCGACCCTTGAGCCACCGAGTCTCTAGCGTATAATAATACCGAAATTCCTTATACCAATGGACCTGTGCCCGACAACCCAACCAACGGTGTAACGGAAGTTGACAACTTGTGCTGGGGTACATCCACGCCGTTGATAATTTCACTGGTCCCGATAAACTATGAGGTAAAGGCTGGACCAATCCCTCGGGGGTTAACAGACAGTTGGGGTATCGTTCTTGAACATGGTTTAAAAATTCATGTCGTTTGCACATTGTATACCACAGCCGATTGCTGTGAACTAGTTGACGCCATTGTCGACAGGTTTGCGACACGGCAATGAGGGACGGTAAGGGTAAGTGACGGAAACAACGTAGAGTTACTTCCCTCGGTAATAGACTGATAATGTCTCTGAGTATAGGTGGTGGTGTACACGGTGTTTTGTAGGGATGTTTACCTTTCATGGTGAATAGTTAACCAGGTAGAGAATAATAATAATAATAGTGTAATATAATAAAGGAAGAAGGAAAAAGACGACAGCTACAATGAACGAGTTATGAAGCCTGACGTTGGTAGGCCAGTTGGACGTGCAAGTTATAAAGAAAAGCAGGGCGAAAAGTACACAACTAAAGAGTGGGGTCACTGAAATAGCAGTATGATAAGAGTGCTTGACTTTTTTTTTCTTTTACAAGGTTTCGCAAAGGGTAGCTCTCCTAACTAGTGACAAAGACCTGGCCAATACAAAAAAACACACTTTCAAAGACAACTAAAAGTATAAAGGTCACTTCACTTACAGCGAGCAAAGTCACTGAAAAGCCTTTACCAAACAAGGGAAATGAGGACACCAATGAGTTGGAATAAGCCACGACAGCAGCAACAGAGGATGAGGTCAAAGTAATGGGCGGAATGTGAGTGACTAGAAAGACCATGTGGTCTTTAAGATAGAAATTATACAACTCTAAATAATGAAGGTGCGAATAAATAACCCTTTTATAAAATTTATAAAAAGGAAACGAAAAATACAAAAGGAAAGAAAAATATAAAAGCCATCCACCGTCAAACGGACATAGATAAGAAATATGTAAGATGTCGTCCACGCATAGACCCAAAGGAGACTGCGAGTCCAGTTACTAGGAAAAAAACACAATGACCCAGTTGCTCCGTCACTCTAGTTTTTACGTTGTATTTCTACTCTTTGACTGGATGGGACCTCTACCTCTACTGACGGACCATTCCGAATTTCCGATTCCTTTGGGAAATGGCTGATTGTTTTTCAACCATATAGGGATAAATCCACCGAAGTTGAATGGGTTGTTCAGAAAACATTATTGGTTAGATTGAAATTGGTACATTTTTTACTCCAAATCACTACATATACATGAAAATAGAGTACCCTACTATATTCCCTGCCTTCCCCCTTGCTACTCGCGGATTTGTAATGGGGGAGAAATACACAAACACACACAAAAAAATACTTACCTAACAATCCCCCTTGCAGAATCACCTGACGAGTATGACCCTGCCCTCGGAATTGAGTCATCCTAATGCCCTACTCACTACACCTCCTCAGACAAAGGTGAGTTCATAGGACAACCACTTCGGAAAAAAATATTCGAAAAACGCCCGAAGGCAATTATTACTCATGCCGACGCTTGGCTTGGCAGGGGGCAGTTGTGCATCAGTCGTCCTGACTGTGGTCCTCCGGAATCTCTTTGGAATCACATTCTCATTGCGGAGACCAAAGAGAATGTGTCTGAAATTCAGGACAGCAGCAACGTCCCGATTCCAAAGACGAACAGGAGGGGTTCCACTGACCACAGACTCCAAACACTTGTCATTGGAGCACTTCAGAAGTCCATGGCAGCGGACAGTTGGTTGTAACTTTCTCCTATAGGGACGCGGATTTTTGACAGTTTTAAATGTACTTAAATGACCCAGGTGACACCCAGGGCAAACTTTGGATGTTTTATACTCGTTCAACAGGAAAACTCTGAACCCAGAACGTACCAGCATTTTCCGCATGCCTTTGCCCCGAATGGGCTCATGGTACTTTGCCATTGGTGCTGACCAATTTCCAATAATGAGAATTGGATCACCAAACTTTCGACGGAGATTGTGTGCCAGACGATCATCTGCCTGCTTCTGGCTAATGTAAGCAGACAGGCGGAGTTTGCAATGCAGTGGTTGGGCAGGTGCCCTACGCCCAGTAGTTGGAAAAGAATAAAAATTACTTAAAATAGGCCAGACCTCTGCATAGACTTTGACATAATTGGAGTACACTGCAGGGTCCAGTGTATGACAACACTCCTGCCCCAATCGAGCCTCAGCCAAACGCACAGCACCCCCCATAAAGGAATCCTTGGCCTTTTCACACAGCTTGTGAAAGTGGAGCATCCATGTCTCCTCGGCCCGCTGGCACCGAGTGTAAAGATACTGCTGCCAACTTTCCGTTGTGCTTGATTCATGCATACAAAAAAGGAGATCACGACGACCAGGATCAATAAGCACACACTTCCCCTCAGTCTCCCGTAGTTCACTCTGGGGTACATCATGTATGTATTTGATATCCCCAGGTGGATCCATGACGTCCGCAGAGGGAAACATTGGAACTGTTTTCCCTTTTCCTTTCCTAGAAACTTGGACAACTCAAAAAAGGCCTTGAAATGACTCTGTGGTGAAGCCATGACATCATAGTATATGCTG
>JAOPJG010000501.1:0-22535 GCA_027478255.1 Dispira simplex | reverse complement strand
TACCACCAAGCCTTCGCAGCCTCTCTTTGTTCCCATTGTTTCAACACGACTGTATGCGTACAGTTTGTGGAAGTCAGGCTACGGACGATGGTACAACCGGGTTAATCTCGTTGCCGTCCTTTGGCCGGCACTACACTTTCACCAAATTGAGTTGACATCTGTCAACTGATTTCATTTATTTCGATTTTTATGTGGTTTTTACGTCATTTATGTTGAATACTAATGTTATCACTTCATATTTCTTATTTTATATCCCCTTTTGTTGCTGCTGTACCTCACTAGTCATACAAACTGGCGATGGGTAGACAGAATAGTTATTTAATTGGGTGACCCTCAGGCAATCCTGGTCTATTGGAGTTTTTTATCCTATCATAGGTTTTTTATCCAGTTTTCCTCATGCTGATTGGGTTCTCTATCAAAAATTTTGATATTCTGCATTGTTCTTGTTTTCAACCCCATCCTGCACATTTATGCAGGTGCCGACAGAATGCTGCAGAAAAGGGGGAGACACTTTTACTTTTCTTATCAATAATTAAAGTCATTTTTCACAAAAACACACCAATTTCTGGTGACTCCTACATCAAAAATGGAGTTGATTACCTCTATTATTTGTTGTTCCACCTTTCACAGTTTTATCTCGCTTATACCTGCCAAAAAATTAATGGCCAAACAGCTTCCAGGTTGTAAGAAAGGCCAGGAGGGCCTTCCAGAGGCTCAAGGGAGCCCAGACTTCCCATTACCAGACCCCACAAAATTGGTAAGTGATCCCCAGGACATGGCAGATGTATGGTGAAAGAGACATGCCAGTGCTTATTCCAACAACATCCTTACAACCACTATTCTGCACTAAATCCAGGGCATGAAGTTAATCATTCATTTTCATCACATTTGATTGTGTAATTAATACATTATCAGGATAGAGCTTTATCGTATCAGAAATAGAGACATATTTATCTTTGATGTTGCATGGACAGTTTAATATTTTGTATCACTTATCATTAAAATATTATAAAAAAAGTCGCTTTGCATTAGTATACTGATCGATCAATAGATAGTGGGAGGAAGGAATGGGTAATTCATCAATTGTGAAACGTTAGCTTAGCAATTTTTTAATTTTTTTTTACAATATGGAGCTGACAAAATAGGTGACAAATGTAATCATCGTTGACTATAGGTCGAAAAAAAAGAAAACAAAGCGTAGCAGAAAAAATGAATAAATACAAAAAAAATGGAAAATAATCAGGTCGAACTGTTGCAGGATCTTGTTATAGTAAGATAAATAAAAAGCGGAAATGAACCAACTTAAGTATCAGTGAATGGAACAAGACAGGAAGGGTGAAGTTAGTCTCTAACAAAATAGCATCATCGTAGTTTGAAAAGGTTATAAAAAAGGGGTGGAAGCACATACCCAATTTAGGAACCAAGTAAACCATCAGTATGTGACCGAACGACGTCTACTATGTTTTTCTTGGCCATGGCGGGTGGAGTTCAACCGAGTGTCACTTGCCTTAGTTTTATCTCCTGAATTCTTGGCCCATTTGGAATTACCGTTAGTCAGAGGTGGAAATGCATGACTCGTTAGCACAGGTGCATCACCGTGACGATAGCTATGGTTATCAGGGGTAGGGGATGACCCTGTCGATTTCCCCGAATCATTTCCCCCAGAAGAAGAATACGACCTATCAAGATTAGATTTCGCCTTATTCGGTGGACGTTGGCGCGAGGACCGTTTTATACGAGTATTCCGTCCCGAGCTCCAATGAGCATCGGTAGCCGGGGAAATATACTTTTCGCAAACCTGTCCCAACTCTGTGGAGGATTCCAAAATACGCACCGAGCGTTCTAATTCCTGGCGGATTCCTTCCAAACTATCAGTGTCGGCACTATTACCCAAATTACGCCGTACGTCAAAGGGTTCCTCGACGCAAAATATGGCGGCGAATTTACCGTGGTCCCAATCTTTTTCCTCTTTGGTCAATAATCGACCATGCCTTACACTTACTACGGCGTGGGCATAGTTGAATTCGTAGGCGTAAAACCGGAAAAATTCGTAGAGGAGCCTTCCCAACGTTTCCTTGTTTTTGCTGCCAAAACCTTGCCATTGTTGCACATTGTCGTTAAAATTTACCGACATAACAAAGGGCTCCGTACCTTGATGGGCCGCATTCCAAACTTCGCCCTGGCTAAACAATGTGGGAAGTACCGGTGGTTGACGACACTGTAGAAAATTAAACAATATGTTGACCCAGGTATAAGGAGATATAGTACCACCCACCCCAGCATCATTGATAGCCCTCTGGTGTGCCCAATGCTTGATGATCATGGCCAAGGGACGAACCCGGGGGTCGATATCCACCAGGGTTTTAATCAGCCGAGTATTATATAGCGCCATAGTGTTGTTGATATTGATATCACATGCTACCCGAAATTGGGGGTCCCATAAACGCACAATCGGCACGCGGGCTGGCACACAATATACCCGTTGCATACCGTGTCGACGTAACAGCCGGGCCAGAGCTCGGATATCCCCCAGTTCTTCCGAGTTAGTCGTAACACAAATGTCCATATCGCTCGTTGAAGTGGCCAAATTATTACTGGAAGAGCCGAACAAGTAAATCCCGAAAGCATCTTGGGGCCACGTACTACGCAAGATTCCCTCCAACTTACGAATAAACCGCTTGCGGCGCTCGATGCTTTCCGGGGTGGGCAGCAACTTGGTGACGTACAGTTCCACCATTTGTTCATTGAGCTTTTCCTCGTTATCCTTGGTGAGTTGGTTGGGGTGGGGCACCGGGGCACGCGGGGGGTGTAAAGGAACCCGACGGCGACGGGGTCGTCGCACAGGTTTTGCCGTGGGTATGCCGTGCAATGGGAGGGTTGATTCCGTCGACGTCAAGGTAGAGCTCGGGAGATTCCTCGATATTTTCTCGAGTGAAGCCCCACCATCAATAGTACTGTTGGTATCACAGGGATTTTTAGTCAAGTCCGGCGTAACATCAGTCACCGGAGTGGTATTCTGATGTTTTTCGTCTGGATGGGTAACTGGCGGAGCTGGATGACAAGGTGATACCGAGGGTTGAACCCGGGGATCGGAATCCCGACGGCCACCAAGAGGTTCTCCGGCCGGTATCACCGAGGATAAGGAGCGTTGCGGTGATAAAGAGAGCGAAGCCAGTGAAATTTTTAAACCACCGGTAGTATTCAACCCATTTGGTAAGTTGTGTAGGGTTTTGCAGGAGCTGCGAGAGGTCATGGTGCGTTTGGACGGAGACCTGGGTGGCGCGCTTCCCAGAATAGGGTCGAGTGCTACACTTGATGTGATCGTTGTAGTCATTTTTATGGTTATGGGGCGGAGGGAGGTTGTTTTGGCCAAGTCGGGAATAAACCTGGGTGAAGAGGGTGCGGAAATTTGAGTGAAGTAATAGACTCTAATGAGCGACAAAGTAGGCAAGGCAAGACTAAATGGGTCTAGACTTGCTCTTTATGACCAAATAAGAAGAAAACTCCTAGAAGCAAAAGACGAGACAGTGAGTGCTGGTAAAAAAAGAGAGTGAAGCTGCAGAAGAATGTCAGTGTAGGTCGGGGTCCTCGAAAGTTTTATGGGCACTTTATATGTCTCTGAGTTGGATACCAATATGTGCTAGTAGGGGTCCCGCACCGAATGCAGTTTATGGTGGTTGGCAAGTGGGAACTAGACCTATAAGGATTTTATGTGTTTATTAAAACAAAGAAAAAGAGAAAGAGAGCTAAACAAACCAAAGTAGTCGGAGGTCGAAACTGACTGTTACCAATATTGGGTCTACAAGCCACTTGATTTTTTACTATTGTTTTGTTATATCGACACCTAAAACCACTGACGCTCTGCTTTGGAGATAGTGGGTGTTATTTTTATTTTATTTATTTCGCCAAAAAGGAAGGAAATCTCGACCAACTAACACCTCTGAGGTACCTGCCACCAATCATAAATTTTTTTATTCGATCATCTTAAAAGTTTATGCTATAAAAAAGTATACCATTATAGCATATTCATTGGGTTGGATTCCCATTTTACAATGTCATTTCACCCACTGAAAAAAATTGTACTGGACCACATAGGAGATACCACCAACTCTCTTTCAGTGTGGGGGCTGAAATAGTCAACGACATTTGAACGAACACATAACTGTGTCGATTTTTAATTATTCTTGGGAAAGGCAAGGTGATATAATTTCTGCTTTAGGAACTACTGGAGTAGCCTTTTTTGGTTTACGATTAAGCTGGGTGCTATCAACATAAGCCTTACGTACGGCTGATCGTCGAGCTTCCTGTTTGTCCTTGACAGCAGGTGTGGGTTCGAATTTCGATTTTAGAATACGTCGTACCGCTTCAAATGAGATATGAAACTCGGCAGCTAGACGCGGGATGGTAAATGTGTCAGGTAACTGATCCGTGTAAATCATACCGGCGTCCATTTGGCAGCGTTAGACATGTGGCGATGTCATTTTTTTTAAAAAAAAATGAAGCTCAAAAGTTAGTCATCCTCCATTTCTTTATAGGCCAGCTGCGGTATCTGGGAGCCCCTTCTGTTTACGCTCAATCCAATATTGGTTATCATATTCTTTAGCAAACATTCATGTAAAGTCATCATCACTATGTGGGTGATTTTTTTCCGACTATATAGAGTTTTGGGGCAAAAAATGTACCAACTACAACAAAACCAATAGGATTTTGTGAGAGACCCATTCAACTTCAGCGGATTTATCCCTATATGGTCGAAAAAATACTACCCATGTCATAACAGGGTCAGGTTGTACTTACGTTGACCTGGAGGAAACGAATCCGTTCCATGGTTGAGCGAGCTACCCTTTTCTTAGGTCGCCAGGGTTGATCTTGTAGCACCCGGTGTTGTTCCTCCTTACGCCGTCGCCAACCTTGGGAAGCAAGAGGGTCCACTTTGGTCGACAATTCGGAAGAGTTGCCAGTCTGCGAGGGCTTAGGAATTTTGACGTCCGTTATGTTACCACCTCGTTCCAAATGTGCCTTGAGAGCCTTGCCCCAGGTGGAAGGTGAGGTTTCTAAAGTGACCGGTTTGTCAATGGCGAAATCCGGGTGTTCCCGGTACTGTTTGGGGTTCTTTTGAGAAGGTGTACTGCTTTTGAAGCGGTGTATTGGAAGGGTAGACTGATTTCTCGGATAACAACCCAACCCCGAGCGCGTTGAGGAGAAGAGAAGCCGGGTCACTTGGTATTTTAAAAAGGGCTTTGGCATGAGGGACATGATGCTATGCTGCTAACGGTGTAGTAAAAAAAATACTACACTAAAAATCCAACCGTGGTAATAATAATACAAAAACAACTCAACAAGGGAATGTTTAACCGACTGGGAAGGAATTTGGTACACAACTACATGCGTACGGAATCGTCAAAATGAAAGTAAAAATATTGCCAAATATTGTCGATTCCTAAAAGACAGGGTTAGATCAGCGGAATTGCTTGCATCTTTTTTGTTTTCAAGCGTGGCGTCCGTTGTCGTTCCACTTCCTATCTAGGTACTTTTTTTCGTGTGTATAGCGATTTGGGAGCAAAGGGATGACAATTACAATAAAACCAATAGGATTTCGTTAGTGATCTATTCAATGCTGATGGATTAGTATAATCAAAAATTTCCCATAAGTTCGCTACTCTATGAAATAAAATATATAACTTACCTAGGTACCCACTTTAGTAACTCTGCGATGACAGAGTCGTAAAGTCATGATTGAGAACGATTCTTGCGTTGGCGCTTAGTAGTTCTGGCCTTGGATTTTGCAGGTGATGGATTGCCAGTGCTGTCATTTGGTGGTGTACACCGAAAACGCTCTGGAATCCCATCATTCTCCCGAAGATCAAAGAGAATATGCCTGAAGTTGAGCACAGCAGCAAGATCCCGATTCCACAGCCGCTGATGAGAAGAGTCCTTGTAGTTTTCCATAGACTTCAGACAGTTTCGGTTTTCACACCTAAGAAGTCCATGGCATTTAATTATAGGTCTCTTCTTTCGCTGCCATGGTCGTGGATTAGGAACATCCTTAAAGGTTGTCAGTTTAGAAAAACATGCAGGACAGGTCATAGGTGTATGATATTCAGCAATCAGGTAGACCTGAAACCCATGCTTTTTAAACATGTTCTGCCAGCCGTTGCCTGGAATAGGTTCATGGAATCTTGCCATGGGTGCTGACCAATTGCCAATAATAAGCACTACATCCTTACCGAATTTCCTGTGGAGATTCTGTGCCAGTCGAACATCTGTCTGTTGCTGGTTGATATAAGCAGACAGCCGCAGTTTGCGATGAAGTGGATAGTTGCATACCTTATGATCAGAACTTGTACACTTTTCCTTGTGCATGGGATGGGTGGAGACTGCATGACTTGTCATGGTGTTGCTGTAGAAATCATTTAGTAATGACCACTCCCTTGCCTGAACTAGCTTCTCCAGCTTTTCCTTATAACCATGACTCCAGCCAACAAACTGCAGAGAGGCCTTAACCACAGAGATACCACCCATGTTGTGCCGGGAGAGCAGGGTGGGATAATTTTGGATGACAGCCAAGAATTATGGGAAATCGTTTTCGCGTTTACCGAAAACAGTCGCGGGCCTCGATGGGACAAACTGGATACCGAAAACAGGCGAAGTGCCTCGACGGGATGAATGGGTTACCGAAAACATGTGCAGGGCCTCGATGGGACGAATGGTTACTTGAATACAGGTGTGGTGCCTGGAGAGCATAGTGGGATAATTTTTGGACGACGACCAAAAATTACGGGAAATCGTTTACTTGCCTGGTGGAAACTGGTGCCTGGAGGGTATGATGGGCTAATTTTTGGATGACGACCGAAAATTATGGGGAATCATTTAATGGCCTGGTGAAAATTGCTTTTCTAGGTTGAAATCTGGAGAACTGGGAAGAATGGAACTTCACTGAAGAATCTCTATCAAGTGAGGGAGAAGCTAGGTTTAAATATGCAAAGAACCCAGCTGGAAAGAAGACAAGATAAATTGGGAAAAAACAGCAGAATGACAAGGATGTGTAGGTGTGCTACTGTACAATTGGTATGATGAAATTAATCACCTATCAATGATATATTCCTGTTATTACGAGTCAATAGTCATTTATCATTTGAATGGATGACGTTTTTTTTGCAATTTATCAACTGACTCAGTGAAAAATTTTGTGTGTTGGTCGAAATTATTTTGCTGTTTTTTTGTGACATCTCTGTTGGTATATTTAAACCAGTCATCATTCTGTCACTAGAACGGTGTACATTCTTCAACATTTAAAAATAAATTTATACTCTCACTCACTTCAATTGGTTCCATAAAAATAGTTTGATTTTGATATTGTCTGAGCAGGTAGTTTATTGATGTTGTCATTGTAAGGTTCCACTCGAGTTTTGTATCTCGTTTTAAATCTTACTGTCATTCTGATATTTCTTCAAAGATCTAAACGCAGGTCTAGTCATTTTATTTTATTCAATTATTTCTCTTGTTTTCGATTCTTCAAAGAATCATATTTTCTTTCAATTGTTATAAAAATTATAACCGTTGAAAATTTTCATTTATTTTCTTCTCCTAAATGGAAGAGAGGAGGTCATCTAAAAATTCTTCCCATCGAATTACTCAAGAACACACTACATAGGTGCTTAACCCTCACAAGTATTGCTATTATCAACAGTGTACAAGGGAACCAGAGGAAAAGGGGGCCTGAAGGTAAGGGTACATGGGAACTGGAATACAGAATGGCCTGGGATCCAGAAGGTTAGGGCACCTTATACATGTCAAAAAATAAAGCACAGGCCAGCTTTGGAAGCCATCTAGTTCATGTGAATAGGTTTTTTTTATTTACCAAACATATGGGTGATTTTTTTTCAGTTGTATAGGGATAAATCCGCCAGCGTTGAGTAGGTCTCTCACAAAATCCTATTGGTTATGTCATTGTTGGTACATTTTTAGCTCCGAATCTCTATATAGTTGAAAAAAAATCACCCATATAGGTAGTTATTTTTTGATTATATAGAGATAAATCCACCAAATTTGAATGGATCTCTCATAAAATCCTAGTTATATTTTAGCTGGTACATTTTTTGCACCAAATCTCTATATAGTCAAAAAAAATCACCCATATTAAGAAAAGGAGGCACTTTTCACTTCCCGAAAAGGTCATGCGATTCACTTCGGCCTAAAATCGGCGGATTTGGCTCTATATAGTCGAAAAAAAATCACCCATTTGTTTCTTACACTTATTGGGATTGATGCTAATATCCAATACCATTCCTTTTCATTTCCAAAGTAATGTTTTCGACCAATGATCATACTTTGTAGTAAACAACATCGTGTGCTTCTTTTTCTATATAGGAGTATTAATGTGCTCAAGTCAAAAGAAAACCAGTATTATAAATTACTAGCATGTCCTCACCGTCGGTCCACCAGGCCGAGACCAAGGTCAAGGAGATAATCGACACGTTATTCGAACTAGGCATCACTGTGCAAGACTTTCGTAATGATGATAGTACCGTTATTCAGAACCGTATCAACGACCTCGTGACCCGTTTGGCGCAGCTGGGGGAACTGGCCACCACCGTCGAGGAGAGCATTCCACTGGATGTCTTGAGTTGCATCGAAGAAGGAAAGAATCCCGATTTGCTCCTTCGCGGGGTGGTTGACCAAGCGGCAGCTGAGAACCAGTTTACAAGGGGGAAACTACAAACCATGGAGGTAAGAAATTATTATTTTGGTGGAATATGTAATGGCCCACGGTAAAATGACTAGGTGGAGCAGATTCGGCTAACTCTATGGTGAATGGTATGCTTGCTGGTGGTATGTATCCGATATCCCGTGGGGACTATTAACCACGATTGTAATACCCCCTTGTCATGTCCGAACGTTTATTAGAAATTCCGAGATGTACTATTGGAAGAATTAGACAAAACCCTGCCTGAACAACTACAAGCGTATCAGGGGGAAAAGCGCCCCTCGGAATAACGTATCCCATGCGACGGTTCCTTTTTTCCTCTTTCCCTTTTTCGACTGGACCAGTGCCGTTATCATCTGTAATACCATGGCATTTTGTACTTTGCTGTGTAGATTGCCATCGTCTGGATAACCCAAGTAACATGTAATGGTCTCATGTACCTTCACTTGCTTAGCATCATACCCAGTTTCGCCGTGTTGTTTTTATATTCAATGTTAGTTTATGCTACCCAGTGTTTTTATTCATCATAGTCTATCACTAAGTTTTTGTTAGTCGACTCATTTCTTTTGTACATGCAATAAATAATCAGCCTTGTGAATTTGTAAATGGTTGGCAAAAGGTTCACACGGAGCAATGAATGATTTCTACACAGCATAGCTATTTATCAAGATAGGGAAGGGGAAGGAATTGGCCTCTCACAGTGGGACCTAAATCATATTCTTCCCCCCCCCCTTTCTTCGGTCACTTTGAGACTGTAGGATTGCTCCAAGTGCCATTCAGCGGAGTCGCTCACACTGGGCCCTGCGCTAAGCAAAGAGGCAGTTCCTTGTCAAGGTGAATTATTTCGCACTGTCACTCTTCCATCCTTGTATAACTTTGTTTTTTTTTAAAAAAAACCTTCATCGCTTCTGCATTGTAACTACTCTCTCTAACGCTGCCATTCTTGAGGAAGTCACACTAGGTTCGGTAGGTTTGCTCCGTTCCCCATCTTTCGTATCGGTCCAGATTAGTTCGAATTTCCACACCTATACTTGTATCCCCCCATCTTGTGCATGTCCTACATTAGTCATTGTGAACCACCTTTCACAGTATGGCCTCGCGCTATCACGATGACCCCAAGTACACCAAGTACAAGCAGTTGGTCGAGCGCATTCTACAGTCATTCGACTACATCAACGAATGGGCCGATGTGACCGCGTTTTTGTCTAAACTCACCAAGGCCTTTCAGACCTATCCCCAGTTTCGGGTCATCCCCGCCAAACACATTGTGGCCAAACGTTTGGCCCAGTGTTTGAATCGTGCGTTACCCGCGGGGGTCCACCAAAAAACGTTGGACTTGTACGACCTGGTACTGGATAAGATTGGAGCGGACCAGTTGGCCAAGGACCTACCGTTGTATTCATACGGGCTGTTCCCTTTTATGAAGTATGCGTCCATGTCTGTTAAACCGACATTATTGACCATATTCCGGACACGCTATTTACCGTTGAAAAACCGACTGCGGGTGTGTATCAAAGGACTGGTATCAGCCCTGCTGTTTGGATTGGAAGAAGAAAATAGTGAATACTTTGACAGCGTGCTGGAATTATTGGATGGTGTGGCCAAGAATGTCGAGCCCAGTTACTATTTTCAGGCGTTGTTTTTATGTCTGATTACGTCGCCCGAACTACGAGGTGCGGCTTTACATTACCTGTCTCGTCGGCTACCGAAAATCACCCAATTAGAAGATGTGGCGTTTGTGATTGGTAATAACCCCGGACTGATGGTCCACGCCTTTGCGGCTACATTACGGGATAAGAACGCTTTGGTGCAACGCGGTATGTTGGAATTGCTAGTCAATAATTTTCCGTTGGAGTCTAACCTGGTACAGGAGGGCGATATAGTGTTACTTGTTGAGGCCGCTGTGGAGGTCATCCTCCGACGAGATATGTCTTTGAACCGTCGTTTATACCTTTGGTTTCTTGGTGCGTCCGAATCTCGGCAGGATAAGCAAGATTATTTCCATCAACATGTACTAAAACCTCTCACGGAAGCCCTGCGGGGAAAATTCGCCCAGGACACCACGGACCTGATTACATTACAAAATCCCTACCGTATCCTAATCTCCTTGTTGGACCGTTCGGAGATTGGTGTTCCTTTGGTGGGGTCTTTGCTACTGGACACACTAGACTGTGTTTACACACGTAGTTGTACTTTGCCACCGGATGCACAGGACAAATTATTACAAACTGCTAAAATGTTTCTGGAAATGTCCGACCCGTACTTGGTGTGGTCCAAACTTGTTCACACAGTACATACGGTCATGACCCAAGGGGAATCCCTGGGTGCCGACGAGGCTTCCCATAGTATGAAATTACTCCAATTCCTAAATCACCAGTTGTACGTAGCCGAGGAGGAAAATGTACATCTGCATTTGCCTCTGGTACTACTGGTTACCCTTATCCATCTTCAACGTCAATTGACACAAAACGTCGCCACCCAGACCAACGGGCAAGTTGTCCATCAAATATTAACGTGGCTGTGTGAACTTGGCCAACGGGTGAACCCTTCGGTGTTGCGATTGGACGTTGCCCAACTTTTGGCTTTGATGCCTGAGGCAGACTCCCCGGCGGAACCTCTGACCCCTACTACGGGTATGGGCCAGCTGGCAAAACATATTCAGACCGCCGTGGACCGTTTTTACCAACTCGATACTGCACCTGAACAATTCCAGGATCGATTGCTTTCTAAAAATTCCATCCAAAAATTTTTGGATGGGGTCATCGCGGCCACGACCGATACTGCGTCTGATGTCAGGGACGAGGGTGTGAAGTTTACCGTTACCATGAGGGATATGATTCTCTACTTGGTATCGGGTCTGGTGCGTTGGTATTGCACCCATCTTTTGCAGCCAGTGAATCTGTTATCCGACCAATCGTCCGATTCTTCGCCTTTGGTTACGTTGCTGGATTTTCTCCAACGTATGATGTCTAGACATCCGCACAATAACTCCTCGTTAACCATCTCACCTAGCCCAAAGGGACCTGATATGTTGCCGCATCTCTCGGTGTATCTCTTGTGCACCAACGATTTTAACCTCCTAGAAGCCGGTCTGACGTTCCTATTGCGAGGTATTCGAAAAGGGGAACTCTCGCTCGCTATCTTATTTACCAAGTTGAACGCATTACCGTGGCCTACGTTGGATCATCAGCTTCTTGTAGGCCCCACTGATCGCGCAGGTTTGGTCAGTGAAGCCCTCGTGGGGCACTTATGGGGATTGCTTGCTCCAGCCTAC
This sequence comes from Dispira simplex, assembly GCA_027478255.1. Lineage (NCBI taxonomy): Eukaryota > Fungi > Kickxellomycota > Dimargaritomycetes > Dimargaritales > Dimargaritaceae > Dispira > Dispira simplex. Next base: position 10,554 of record JAOPJG010000501.1, on the reverse strand, counting down.
ACCCGGTACCATCAATTGGTAACCGAGTGGCTGTGGCAGTTTACAGAAATTCTGGGACTGAATCGAATAGAAGCCCTCATGAGTCGTTACTTGACGCATCCGGACCCTGTCTGTCGAGAGCTGGCCCTAACCCATTTTAGAGTATTTTGGTCCTTGTCCGAACGCATGAGTACCTCACCGGTAGGTTTAGCCCCCATGGCGGGAGTGGCACTAACCCAGGCAAAGCTTCCCAACTTGATTTACCACCGATTTCATCCCTTTTTGGCCTTTGGGCGGCTAGTACTATTGGTTCTGGAAAATATCACTGATTCCACTAACGAACCAGCTACCAATTTGCAACGAGCCACGGAAGCTTGGGTCCGGGAGAATCTCCACCATCCTCAGCGTATTTTACACATATTTCTGGCACTATTTCTGTTAGACCCTTCTATGCAACGGGAAGTTCGGGAGTGGCATCCTACAAACCACGGCAAGAACCCACCTACATTGGCACTGCTGTTATACCGACAACCATTTAACGTGGAACAAATGGCTTATATTACACAGCAATTCCAGCGGTTTTGCAAACTGGCCGGTCAGCCATTATTTCAGTGGATGCTGACCACTCCATTGAGTGACCCCGTGGTGGCCTTGGTGGTGGATTTGGACAAATCTGGCCCGTTGGTCTCTGTGGATCCCAATCAGCCGCCGCCGCCCACATCCTCCCCTCATTCTCCGCTTACTCTGGCCGCCTTGATGCAACTACAGTCTAGCGCAACGTATATGGACTTATTTTTGGAAATCATCTTCCGGTTCGCGGTAACCCACCAAAGTATTGCGCCCGTGGTTTCCTGGACTGAACATGCAGAGACAACCATCAAATCCGACCCCACCACCCACATCCATCCTATCCAGATCCTGGCTTTGCGACTAGCTGGCTTTTTAGTATCCCAGTTGCCTTCCCTCGCTTTGGTTACCTCTCATCAGGCCCAGGACTGCGTAATTAACCAATTGTACTATTGCGTCCAGACCTGTTTATTAGACTTGCAACCGGAATTACTGCGGGTACTCTTGGCATTGGTGGTCATCCCTACCAATACAGTACCGCTGCCCTTGGTGGCCAAGAATTTACCGCAAGATCTTACCCATCGTCTGGCCAGCGTGAATATGGACCGTACATTTAGTTCGAGTGAAAGCAACCGGCTCAATAATGCGGCGTTGTTCCAGCATGTACCCCAGCGGCTGGATGGCCAAAATTATCCGCGGCGTGCTTATCCACAGGGACATGGAGGAGGGGGAATTGGTGGTGCAGGCTCACGCGCGCTAACACTCGCAGAAGTGGCCACCAGTGGCAGTCGTCTTGATGGCAACCCCCTGTTTACCCGTACTTTACTGGATACCCTGTCTTTGTCGTCTAACCGTCATGTGCTTCGGGTTTGGGTGGACTCTTTGGGTTTAGTTATGGACCACCTGGCGTCGGGGTTTAGTCGTACATTATGGCCTGTGGCAGTACTAATATGTTTGCAACTGAAGGAAACCCGGGACCTAGTAAAGACGGACATGGATCGAATGCCCAAGGTGCCTAACAGTGGGTTTGCCCGTCGAGTCTCTGGATTATCCCCAGCTGGCCCTGGTCTCAATACATCCCCGGGTGGCAATAGGTCTTTTACGCCGTGTTTTGACGGTGGCACGGAGGTAAACAGTGGAGCTACCCCTAGTGGCCACTCCAGCCTTCATCCGGATCCCACTATCAAGTATATGCCAACAACTAATTCCTATCTCAACCCCCCGGTGCACGAACAAATTCTCACCCTGATAGACGGCCTCCAGTTCATATTGACTTACTGCCTGACCAGCCGGGAGATGACAAGGCGCTTGGTCAGAGCTAATGATACCCAACTATGGATGCAAAATGGAGTGTATCAGGCCCTGACCCAGACCCGCTATCGACACCAGCGGTCAACCTCCAAAGGTGCGACCAGTGCCCAGGAACCTTTCCCTTCCGATAGCGACCAACCGTCCGAGAGCACACCTAAGCTTACTTCGACGAATAGGACAACGTTCGTTTCGGCGCCCAAACCACGTCAGTCTTCACATTCCTTCAACGGTGGGAGTGGTGAGTTACGCTTCTTGGCCGACGCAGTAACTAACGTATTTGTGGGCCCCCATGTACCAGCCTCTTCCCCTACTCCACGCAACACACACCGTACCGTACGGGACGTGGTAGTGGAAGAGCTGCCTTCTATTTTTAAAGTAATCCTGGACCTGTGGTCGATCGTGCACGGCGGTGTGGAAATACCTACTATGTTGTCCTTGCCAGCCCGGGACGTCACCCATCGGCTACATTGCTTTTTGACTGACTTGGTGGCTGTGTGTCCTGTAGTGGTGTACGAATCTCTGGTGGAAACGTGGTATCACGAAAACCGAGGTTTTGATTTTTCTAATGTACCGGTGGTCCCTGAAGCACTTTTACCCGCCACTGCCCTACTGCGCGGGGAAACCCGTAGGAACTCGCGGTCCAGTCTCGATGTGTTTGACGATCGTTTGGCTACCGCTCTCCGAGGGTTCCTGGTGTATTTGCGCACTCATACTGATTATCGTTCCACGGTGTTGGATATGTTGCGCTCGTTGCCTAATGTCACGGATGAGATTATACTCGTCCTGACCATGGACGCCATATTGGCTCGCAACCTTGGGGGTACGGTAGGGTACTTTCCGGGGGTGGGAACCACCAGTCAGGTGGATGACCCTTACTCCGCGGGGGCACGGCGTCCACCTTCCGAGTATCATTCCCCAGTGTTAAGGACCGGCTCCCCGGGGGCGTCTTTTTCCTCGGCCAGTACCAGCGGGGGAGTGGGCACTGATGACAATGATAAATTGCGAAACTTTGCTGGTTATCTAGTCACCACCCACGAAGGTTCGTACTACAAGCCCGTTTCCAGGCAGTTATCAGAACTTGCCTTATTGAAATTTTTGGAGGTGTACCTAACCACGACAGAGATCCCAATACACGTATTACAGAGGATTGCCCCGGCGTTACTCACTCTCACGCAGGCCTATACGGCCACGCCGGTTAATGCCCACCGGAACGCCATGGCGTTGCTGGCTAGGGTATGTACAGTGTTCTATTTATACTTGGCTACGGCGGCGCGATTGGACGAAGTGAAATTCCGTACCCCGTCTGAACTTTGGGAGGTTTATTACAAACTGGTGGATCAATGCGTTGTGATAACGGGCCGTTTGTTGGAAGCCCCGGCTTTGACGCAGCTACGACCTTCTTCGGGTTCTTCAGCAGACCTAATGGCTGATCATCGCACTAACCGTTCTCCCAAACTAATGGCCGGTAAAGACACCACGTGGAGCACGGCATCATTTGAGCTACCCGATGAGAAACTGGCTTGCCAACTCCTGGAGTATCTGGAGCGGGTCGTCACCCCCTGGGGTAATGTATTGATACCCGAAACGGAAAAGTTGCAGAGTTTGGCGGCCAGTTTCATGTACCATGTGGGTACCCCGTTTCTACGAGGTCGGCTAACGTTTATTAATCCTGTACTCACGTTGACCGGGGCGAACGCGGCATACGCTGTACACCCCTTTGCTCCCGGTAACCATCTCCAGGAACGAACCCTTATTCCCTATCGAGTGGCGCACCATATTGTTCAAATCCTGGGCCATTTCTCTCACTTATCGGTGGTTTACAAGACCTGGAAAAAGGATGTCTGGGATTATTTTATGGACGCCAACGGTTTCTTTTTCAACTACGGGATGACCCGAGCCTTGCTGCAACACTGGGGTAAATTGGTGGGTACAGTGGCCGCAACGGAAAAGGATCGCATCACTGAGATCTTAACACATATCACCACGGTTTCCCCATCTAATATCTTCGTTAACAAGGAAGCTGAAGCCAATTCTCGGGCTTTATTGTTGCGTAAGCTGTCCTTTGTGATTTATAGTGGACAAAAAGATCAGTACGCTCCCCTGGTACCGGCCATCCAGGAAAAACTGGTGGATTTGCTTAAATCCTCCCAGATTCCCGTGGTGGTTCATATGGAAATCTATCTGTGTCTGCGTACCATGTTGTGTCGCTTTTCCAGTCACTACCTGGCCAATTTTTGGCCGGTTTTACTAACAGATATGCTCCAGGTGTGTCACCAGGTGCTTACAGCGCAGGTGGACAAGGAACCCGTCGAATTGGTCAACTTATTCCTGGCGGTTTGTAAATTCCTGGATACGTTAGTGGTATTGGGTACTCCTGAATTCCAGATTCACCAGTGGATCTTTATTACGGACACCATGGATGCGCTTTCCAGCATGCAGCGCAGAGGGTACGCGTTAATTGAGGAAATCAGCCTTCGGATGGCTCCTACGTTATCCAATCCGCTGTCCACTACCTCCTCTCTTGCTCTCCCTGATTTGTCACCAGACCCCTCCCCTAAATTACATCTTTTACACAACGGATCTACCCGTTCTTTGGTTCAACGACGTCGTCCCATGCTCACCATGAGTGCTGTGGACTCACTTAGCCAACTCGAACCGTTTATCCATCATATTAGCCAGCACGCCTACCATGAAACGTTTGATTTACGACCTCCAGACCTAGATTTTGTCCAATCTATATTATTGGACGATATGCTCTTCACCACCATCTACGATGACGGAGTGCCTGCCCTGGACCAATGTGGTGGGTCCTCGGTGCAATCGCCTTACCTTCCACGGCTGCATGAGGGTCCTTCTATTATTCTCAATGATATACTGGCTGGAATATGAGGATGGCACTGACCATATGGGTGATTTTTTTTCCAACTATATAGAGATTCGGAGCAAAAAATGTATCTACAACATAACCGATGGGATTTTGTGAGAGACCCGTTCAACTTCGACGGATTTTCCACTATATAGTCGAAAAAAATACTACCCATATATGCTTCTAGGCATCATATTGTTGTAATAAATTTGAAAGTCATAGACTAACGACGGCAATTTTGCGGGATGACTGAGGATAGAAGTATATTAGTACATTTACTGGGAAGGAAAGTGGGTGTGCGTAAAACCGATGCAACAGAAACCATCTAAAAATTGAAAGACAGAATACCCAGAGTCAATAATTCAGTAGACGGAGTGGAGGGGCATCAGTGTCCGCCTCCGACAGTGAGCCATGGCGCGGAGTAGTAACCGTGGAGCCCAGACCGTGGGCTACTCTCAGGCACCAGATAGAGATAAGGATGAGCCCACATTGCACAGACTGACATTGTTACATCGACCGATCAACCTATTTGGTCGCCTCCTGAGAGGAATCTGTGGCTTCGGTTCTGGGAGAACTCTCACCTTGGGGTGTATCCACGGATTTTTGCTCGTGCTCTAACTGTTGCTGCTTTTGGTAGAGAATACGAGATGGGTCCTTTTCGGGGTTACGGCAAAACGTAAGGCGACGGTCAATATCCCGCACTACATTCGGGGTAGGTGATTTATATTCTTTTAGAATAAAAGTAATGTGGTCAACCATGATGTCCAAACGTTGTACAGTATTACCGTCAGGAAATTTTTGGCGGAGGTAAACGTCAATATCCCAGTCCAATTCCTGTCCTGCCAGTTTCATGCAGGCCAGCGCAATTTGGGAGGGGAAATAAATGAACATCAGATCCGTAAATATGGACTTGTGGCACCAATCCATAGCTTTGTTGTAAACTTGGGTGAGGAGAGCCATGCTTTTGATATTATTCTGGCAGTCTAAAAAATACCCGTAGAGGGCAGAGTACGGGTGATGCACGGTGAACTCGAATTTGAGCCCCTGGCAAACGGTGAACTCGTAATCCAAAATGTCCTTGGTGGTAACTTTGGGAATGGGTTTCACAAAGTCCTCAATCTGGATAAACCGATTTTCGGTCTTGGTGGCTAAATACAAACAAGTGAGCATGATGTTCTTGGGTGGGTAGTCCATCACGGTATTGAACAGGAAAAACCGCTTCATAAACGTGATAGCGGTGGCCTTGACCAAGTGCGGCTGTTTAAAATGCCGGGCGTAGTTGTCGGCCATATTTTCGTAATAGTTACAAAGAGTTAGCTCGTCATCTACGCTGAGATATTTTACTTGGTCCTCGGTTTGCTCCGGAACGAGTAGGCTACGTCGCTGGAGCTCGTCCCGCTCCGCGTGAATATTCTTTCGGGCCCGTAATACCCCAGCTTGATGGGTGGACTGACGGATTTCGTGCAATTGCTCTGGTGAAAAGCGCCAATTGCGGTATTGCGAGGTTTGCTTGTAAAGCGGCTCACTGGGTTGCATGGTGACCATCGGGGAACTGTGCTGTGCGGGAACGCAAGGGAAAGGAATAAATCGTACGGCTAGTGAGACCTCCACCAAGGTAAAAGAGGGTGCGAGAGACGAGGAAAGATGAAATCAATACAATTTAAGTAGCGCAATGGTCCAAGTATAAAAATGAGGAATAAAAAAAAGAGCTTACCCTACGGACTTTGGGCAATCCTTTCACCAGACTCGAATAACGAAGCAAACTACACCACCTTGAGCTATCATTCGGATCACCACGCCCCTCCTCACTTTGCTTCTCACTGGCCCAGAGGTAGGGTGGTGAATATTACATATTTTTTGCATCGATAAATTATTTAGACATTTAAGCAAACGCAACCAGTTCTTTATTTTCTCACTCTTTTCGTTTTCTAAGAAGCACCCTATACTTTGTGCCTACTACCAGCCTTAACCTACCACTAACGCACAGGCGGGTTCTCCTTTACATTAATGTCCCAACCGTGTATGGATCGGCATGGGTACATTCCGACACCTCCCAAAAACCTTCGGACTGGTGCTGGCGCGACAGAATGGTCAACGAATGGCAATGGGTTACTATCCCACAATACCTCTCGGAAGTGTCATATTCAGGCTATTGTACTTACCCCATTCCTATTATGACACTTTTCACTCTTTCCTCACTTGTTCCCTGCGGTCGAAATCGAGTTTATCTCGAAATCGACAGTGGATCCAAGTCCACGGGTGGCCTCCACTGGCTCATTTGTGTCAATTTACCAGGTCCCGTCTGACTCATAACCTTGCTGGTATCCGACTTACCGATCCTCATGCGCCGGCCTTACAATGCATTCATACCCTCGTGATAAACTTTCGGGCGGCCTTGCAAACGCGAGACATCGAAGCCGCCTGGACCTACTACGGACATATCAAGTCACGATACTTTGAAGGGGCAACGGGAAACCTCGCCGCCCAGGGACACTCACACCTAGCCCCACTTGCGCAATCACTGATGCCAACCGACTATTACCTGCTACTAGATCAACTAGCCATGCGGTACAGTCGCGAGGCCTCCCGGTCCATCATCACATTATGCGAGGACATGATCGCTAACCAGGTGCCTTTGACTGAATCGGCCCAGGCCCACCTGATACGAGCATGCTACTTGTTAGCCGAATATCCCAGGGCACTTGCCTACTTTCACTCCTGGCACCCCCCACTTCGCTCCCCTCCAGATTCGTGGGCACCTCCCCTCCGTGACCCATACGCTTGGGGGTGTCTATGGACATATATTCTAGCTTGTCACCGTCTCGTTCACCGTAATTTTACCCAAATCTTTGACATGTATACTGGATACGTTCAACTAGGCGGTCGACCGCATCAACTGATGATGCAACAACTCACCTGTGCATTGATAGACGAGGTACGGTGGCAAAAATCACATCTGACCAGACTGGCCCGCGAGTGGCAAGTCCATTTCCCCAATGCAACACCAATGCTCTGGTCCTTTGTGGTAGTCGCACTGCTTAGGACTCGTCGCTGGACAGAGGTGACGGAAGCCTTTGAGGTTGCCCAGATGCTTGCGGTGGTGCTCCCCCGACCACTGGTGCGTTATGCTCTGAAACGTCTATTTCGTAATGGGCAACGCAACCATGCACAGCACTTGTGGCATCGGATCATATGCGTACCAAAAACTGGTCCAGCAGACTCAGGCTCATCTAACTCGGCTATCCTTGAGGAATTTCCATACTTAAGTACCGGTACGATCAACGTCTATGTCGACGGGCTGGTTAAACACGGCTGCCATATCGAGGCGGAACAGCTAGCAGGGGCTCTCACAAATGGAGCAGAATTGGATCACCCTACCTCTCCTACCCGTCGTGATCACCCGACTTGTACCGATCCTACACCATTAACCCTCTGTTCGGCGTTTTCGGCCACGATTCACACATTTACGGTGATGATACAGGGATACTTGTCGACTGGCGACCTGAACAATGCTCTGCGTATCGTAGAACTCGTCAATCAGAGAGGCCTGGCGTGGGATGCAGCACTCACAGATATTGTCTGCCGAGGTCTACTCCGCCTGTACTATACGTTTACTCCCACCATCCCCGTGACGGAATTCGACAAACTTTTCGGCAAACTCGTGGATACGATACCCACTCCAACCCATGCGGAAATTACCACGCTGCATTATGATTTAATCGAATACAGCGTGGTGCACAAGCTGTTGCGGAAAGCACGCTCACATGCTACTTTGGGCACTCCCGATCCTTCCTTGACCGCGCTGTACCAACGTACCCTCGGCCACTTGCTTACCAACGATGACGTCACCCTACAACGCAGCTTAGAAATCGCTACACAAACCCACGACTTGGCCGCTCTGCTGTCATTTCTTTTAGAGCGGGGTCACACCCACCGGGCGGTGGGCTTGTTCACAATGTGCTTATTACCACCTCATTATGTACAACCCACCCCTGTGGTTGTTAATATCCTAGTACGGGGTCTGGCCCAGCAAGGGCTCGGCCAGGAAGCGGCTGCCCTACTGGATAGTGACCATCTTGGTCACCCTCGTTTGCGGTTGGAAGGTTATCTAGTGCTTTTCCGTGCCTACTGTTCACAATCCAACCTGACCGGTGCTCTAACAGCATTTACCAAGTTATGTGAATTTGACCTTGTTGCATCGCCTGTAATTTCAAAGGCATTTAATTCTAAGAATTCTAACCGTCACGATGCCACTTCCCCTCACCAGCCTAATTCGTCTGAGGGGGACACTTTCGATGCGTTCTCGATTCCTTGGAATCCTGAAGAAATACAGGATAGACCGTCAGTGGAAATTCCTGGTTTATTAAATCCTACGGTATACGCTTCCACCACATCCATACCCCCCTCCTCCCTACTTGTGGTACCGTGGTTTGCCTATGCCAGCCTTTTTCACTTGTTGTTTACACAGCGCTTAACTTACCAGGCCCAGGAATTGTACGCCGCATTTATAGAGATCATTCGACGGTTTGAGCTTGCTGAAGAATACGCAGAAAATGGACTCACCGGTCCCCCCAAGTCTCGGCCTACAGCGATGCCCCACATAAAGCTGCCCGATCTTTCTGGTAAAGAGCTATCAGCAAGCCATAGTCCGTGGGCATCTAGCTACGACCGCCCCCGGTGGAATAAACGCATGGTAACTTTGCTTCTCCACGGCTGGGTTCGACTCCACCAAAGAAAACTGGCACGCCATGTCATTCGCGCCATGAATCGTCACCAAATCGTGCCCAAGCCATCATCGGCATTAGACCGGTTGATCAAACGGGCCGAGGATTTATAACCCAGAAGGCGTTTAGCAAGGCTAAATCGCGTTTGAAATGGCATTAAAAAAACATGGTAAGGGGCTACATTTTCTTCCTGGCGAACCTGCCATATTTTTTCTTGACATAGACTGTTCGTCACTGTACTTTATTTAAGACATTATGTAGCAACTAATTCATATTTATTTATTCGTTGAGGTATTAAAGTAAACGAGTAAACCTCACCTGTAAGTGTGTGGGGTGAAATAAATAAATCTACGACATTTGATTATGTTGCACTAAATGTGACTACGGCTAGCCAACGAAAGTAGGGCCGACACTGTACTGTAAATATATTGGACTAAAGACTCTTGTCAAAGTTCACTGGACAGTACCATCTGACTGATTGTTTTTCGACCAGATAGGGATAAATCTGCCAAAGTTGAATGGGCTGCTCACAAAACATTATTGGTTAGATTAGTAGCTGGTACATTTTTTTGTTCCAAATTGCTATATACATGAAAATAGAGTACCCTACAATATTCCCTGCCTTCCCACTTGCTACTCACTGATTGGTAATGGGGGGAAATACACAAACATACAAAAAAATACTTACCTAACAATTCCCCTTGTAGAATCACCTGAAAAGTATGACCCTGCCTTCGGAATTGAGTCATCCTGATGCCCTACTCACTACACCTCCTCAGACAAAGGTAAGATCATAGGACAACCGTTTGCGTAAAGTGGCGACAACCACTTCGGAAAAAATGTTTAAAAAAAGCCCTAAGGCATTTGGTGCCCACACTGATGCTTGGTAGGGGGCAGTTGTGCATCAGTCGTCCTGGCTGTGGTCCGCCGGAATCACATTCTCATTGCGGAGACCGAAGAGAATGTGTTTGAAATTCAGGACAGCAGCAACGTCCCGATTCCAAAGACGAACAGGAGGGGTTTCACCGACCAGACTCCAAACACTTGTCATTGGAGCACTTCAGAAGTCCATGGCAGCGGACAGTTGGTTGTGACTTTCTCCTATAG
>JAOPJG010000500.1:0-22594 GCA_027478255.1 Dispira simplex | reverse complement strand
CAATGTTTTTAGATTCTAGGCAGGAGATACGTATGGAATTAGGTCAACGTTTAAGGGAGTATTATCGCTCCTGTTCCCAGACGCAGTGTCCTTCTCCTCCCATTACCCATGTGTATTGTTATAAACTATTGTATTCGTGAGTTTGAACGAATGCGGCTGCAGAGACGACACCAGAACTGAATCATTAAGTCATTCAGTGCCACAGAAAAGCACTGAGGCCCTATCCTTGTTATTGGGCTGTAGTTTAACCCCCCTCCTTTCCACCTCTTTTACGTTGAAATTATAAGCTGATTCCATTTCTTAAATCGTTCAATATTAGCAAGAAAAAAAAAACGTTGCAGTTACTATATACCTGCACCATCACGTCTTTAACAGTATTGTCCTGAAAAAAAAATAGGGATAACAGTTTAATTTTTCGTCCATTAGTGTTATAAAAGGTTAAATGTAATTGGAATCACAGATAGGATAAGGGACAAATTACATCATAGTGATACGAACTATCATTCTTGTTAGTGGTGCGTGAGAATATCTTGTAAAATGTAATGGAAAAAGAAAAACAAAAGCAGTCTGTATGATTTAAAGGGGAAGAAGAGTAGGGAAGTCTGACCTTATACAGTACGTTATAATGTATGGGTCAGCGTGAAATGAGGTTCCCTTGCACACGGATATTTATGCGTTATTATACACACATGGGTTGCCTTGTGTAAGGAGTTGGTAAAAATACATCCGATGTGCGTTGGTGCGTCTGGGCAGCCCAACTTTTCATTACATTCTATTTTATTTCCGGTCTTATACAATACAAAAGTGAAGCGGATTACGGAAAACCTGAAAGTAAACATAGCGCACTATGAAAAGAAATCACAGTAAGGGCTCGCGTAGATATTTCCAGTCACTATCCACATTCTCCACCTAAATACACCAAGACAATACCACAGCATCGACGCTATTTTTGCACTAGACTGGGAGATACTTTGCCACTTCCAAAGTGAACTTATTCCTTTTCCATGCTTGGGTGAAAGTAGTAGTCTTTAATCAGTGGGCTGCCAAGGACAACTAGTGCTGAACATCTTGTTAACTGCGCCGAATGATTTGTTTTTTCAAATGCCAAGGTGAAGCATGTCTTTTGACAATTCGTCGAATTCCTCCGATATTGCCACGGGCCCACCAGGTTCTGCAGCTCCCTCAAGTCCTGCCACCGAGTCGCCCAATGCAGTGACCTCCACTTCTACTCGGTCCATTTTCCATCCGACCAGCGCAAGGGTATCGCAACAGGTCCTCGATTTCGTTCCAGTCACGCCCTCATCCATCCAAGATTTAACACAAGCCAAGAATTCCCCATCGCGTCCCCCAACCACCCACGCCGTCATTGTGAATTCCTGTCAGCATGGCAATCCCGTGCTAGACCATATTCGCAATGTCCCGTGGGAGTATGGCGACATTGTACCCGATTACCAAGTAGGTCAAACAAGCTGTGTGCTGTTCCTGAGTATACGTTACCACCGACTCCACCCGGAGTACGTTGGTCTACGGGTGGACCAGTTGCGTGATCGGTATTTACTTCGTATTCTGTTGGTGCTGGTGGACGTCGAAGATAACCAAAGATCATTGCGCGAATTGCAAAATATGGCCGTCCAGCGGCAACTGACAACTATCCTGGCCTGGAGTTCCGAAGAAGCTGGTCGATACATTGAATCCTTTAAAGCTCTCGAAAATAAACCACCTGATTCAATACGGGAAAAGGTAGAGGACGCCTACTTTCCCAGACTAACCGACTGCCTCACTTCGGTCCGATCCGTCAACAAGACTGATGTCGTTACCCTAGCATCCAACTTTGATTCATTTTATAACATTGTTAAAGCCACTCCCCAGGAGCTTTCCCTCTGTCCTGGCTTCGGGGAACAAAAAACTCAGCGGTTACGTGATGCTTTCACTCAACCGTTTGTAAACAAATCCTGATAATATATGCTCTAAAATTAGACGTGAGCCTCTGCAGAAATGGGTTGTGTTAAGGATTGGATAAACAATATCCTTTAATAAACGGTGGATAAACAATATATGATATACACAGGTCATATAAACAGAGTGTAAGCCAAAGGATAAACTAAGGTTAACAGTATAGTATGCATTGTCTTCAGGAGAGCAGCACTACACTATCTGTGATAGCGAATTTATTACCTCATACATGAGAATAAGTCACGTGAGATATAATGTAACCATAGAGAACATGGAAATATTAACAGGCTGTTTGTAAGGGGTGGGTTTCAATAGGGTTAATTGAACCAGTAAAAAATTCACACATATGAGCACGGTTGATCTCTAAATTTGAATAAATTGGACTGCATTTTGCATCATTGTACTCACACTGAAGTTGTCCAGCATGTCCATACTACAGTGACACTCATTTCTCTGCCTGTTCACTATATTCGCATGTAAAAGATTACGTAAGGAGATTCAGAGATTGCCATTTCAGTTTCCCATGAAAGATGTAGGCTCAATAAAGTGTGAGAGTTTCAATCCGTTGATGCATAATATGCATTTAGAAAAGACCCACGTATCAAGAACTGAAACCCAATAGATCTATGACCGAATTGGTCCAGCTCCAGGCCCCGGGTAGTTCAGTGTCATATTCCACCCTTATTCACGGGATGTGGTTGGGAGGGGAAGAGCACAGAGACGATTACACAGCCACAGGAAGTGTGTTTACTCAAGAGCGATAAGCACCCCACCCAAGTTAATGGCAGTGGGTAAAATACACTGAAACGCGTACAAATTTTGTGTAGGAATATGGTAATCAAAATGTGAAGAGAATGGCTATTGCAATGGTAGACATAACTTTACTAGTAAATGTCAACGATTAAACAATATAATTGATTGACTAAAGTACATCGAAAGCAGAGAAAAACACCAAAAAATCAATGGATGTTATGGGAATGGTTCTAGAGGACAGGAAACTACTCTACTCGATCAGTTATCCACCCCTAGCAAACTTTAGAGGACAAGGCAAGATGGTCGTAAATTGGATTAATATGTCGGACTGTATGAAAAGTATGGTGTATTTACCTTACCGTTGGTCTTCCTTGCCTAGTGTGGCGAATTGACTATTCTTCTCTCTGGTCCACTCCAGTTCGACAAAGCGGGAAGAAGGTGCTTGGTAGGTCTGTAGCAGGTGCATTACTTCATCGACAGTATTGCCTGCAACAGGAATATCTTTATTACCATTGGTAATAAAACCCTCTACAATTCGTTGCGAGGAAAACAATCCGGCGTGTAAAGGAAGCAGGATATAATTAAATAACCAATGTCCATCAAAACCAAACAGCGGACAATCGGGCATGTTAATAATTTAAGTCGGGAAAAACGCAAGGGCGAACTCTGCCGAGCTACGAGGGGAAGTTCAAGGCCTAGTCACTTTCCTGATTAACCAGACGAAAATGGTATACGCCCTGGTTCCGCAAAGTAAAGGATGTGGAAGTTACACTTTTGTTTGGTTTACTTACCACGGACAGCGTGATCAATCCACTGCAAAATGGGGTCAAAGTAACCGCGGATATTGAAGAGGGCGATCGGTTTGGCATGTATATTGATTTGGGACCACGTAATCATCTCCAAGAGCTCGTCCATCGTACCGTAGCCACCAGGCAGAATGACAAAGGCGTCGCTTTTCTCGTTCATCAAACGCTTGCGAGTAGGCATGTCCTCTACAACTAGTAGTTCGCCAATAGTTTCCCCACGGTTTTCAACTGTTTAGCCAACGGAATGAAACATTGAATAAAAATGCGGTGTCAAGTTGATACCACCCTCACTCGCCCAATATAGTACACCGTTTGGTTGATTAGTGAACATCCTATATTGTATAACTGTGGAACACGTGTAGACCGAACAAAGACATTGATCAAAATGTGATTTTTTTCAAAGTACTTACGTGGAAGTAGTGGTTTCGGACTGATGCCAAGGACGTGACCACCGTTCTACGATGGGAAAATGACGGTTAAGGAGGAGAGGAATGACATGGGGGCCACAGCAAGTGGAAAGGTTTCGAGAGCAACCCAGGGCAAAGTATATTACCAATAAATTGTTATTATTTTTAGCCGGATTATAGAGCGGCGAGAGCGAGATGAAATGTAGGTATTCAACCTTGGTGAAACTTACCTCGTCTACCGCCTTGGCTACGCTGCCCATCAAGCCCATGGTGCCTCCCCCTGATTTGTAATAACAGCGATGTTTTTCGCATTAGGTTTTCCAACGTCAACAAGTATGCTAAATGACACTTTTATATTAGTCACACTTGGCAACAAGTTACACGATACGCCGTCGGAAGTGAGGGTTGCGCCAAGGTTCACCAATAGGAACCCATATTACGCTTGTCACTTTATAATAATAACTAGCCATCCCCTTTGCAAAGGTCAGGCTAGCTAGGAATAATACTATGGAATTTTGAAGGGCACTTACCATACACCAGGCCATATCCCTGAGCCACTAGCGCTTTCCCGAGTTCTGTGGTTGGAAATGGTTTACCGGGAACGTAATCATAAATAAGTCAGTGAGAATGGTGTAGTTCAGGCATTGTTGTTATAACCAAAGCTCGACGATTTCTACGCTGTTAGGTGCTTGCTAACAAGGGTGAATTTGTCTACTTTTTCACTTAGAGTCAAAGTCGCTACTGTACTCGAACGTCAGACGTTAAACAGCGCTCTTGGTGAAACCCATTTCTCGTCAATGTAAGTACGTTCTATAGACTTGGCGCTCCCTCCGCTGGACGGCTTACAAAAATGCCCAGCACTGCAGTGACGCAGGGTTATGTAGGCTAGCATTCTCCTGGTGGGTTTTATAATACCATTGCTTAAGCTCGACCAGAATTACCTTGTAGCGGTGGGGCTGTACGCAAGTAACCTACCTCGGGCGCTTGCTTCATACTCTGGATGGTTTCCAATCAAGGAAGCACAAAATACACAAGCGTATTTTTCTGGCATAGTTTATGGTAGACAATTCGAAAGGTAAAAAAAAACAAAGCAGACGTTACCACCTGGATAACACCACAAAGTATAGTTTTTATCGCCCACAACCTCACACTATCCAGTTTCTCATTTTGAGTTAGTAGTGAAAATATTAGTACCGATTACCGTATCCATCCAGGGTACAGTTTTTTAAGATCTCAGTAGCCTAATGAGTTATCATATGGGTAGTATTTTTTCAACTCTATAGGGATAAATCCGCCGAATTTGAATGGGTCTCCCACAAAATCCTATCGGTTATACTTAGTTGGTATATTTTTTTGCTCCAAATCTCTATAGTCGAAAAAAAATCACCCATATAGTGTTTTGAATGAAAGAATATTCCAGGAAAAAACCACGTATTTTTGACAGAAGGAAAAATGTCACCCACTTTTTTTTAACAAAGAAAGGTGCGATGGTGTATGCTATCACCATTTGGGTGATTTTATTTTGACCTAAAATCGGCGGATTATGCTCTATATAGTCGAAAAAAACTACCCATATTATATTTTAGTGCTTGACAAATCAACAGGACTGCTCTTGTTTGAATTTGACCATTAAAATCTACCATTTTTGGGGTGAGTCTAAATAAAAAGCGATGGGTATTTTCTAGCAGGCTGTTGAGATAATGGCCGCCCGTAGTTTAGGGGGATCCCCATGCGAGATGAGTTTTTGTAGCAGTTGTACAATATTCTTCCCACACACCTTTTCGTTGTTCAATTAGAAATATGAAACAAAAATACGACCCCCACGGTGGGAGGTTTTCCTTTAACCATTTGTTGGGCGATGATGAGGTTGATGATTTGATTAAAATAAGCAAAAAAGTGAGTAGAGACCCTGGAAATAATTCAGCTCGACCGTTGCGATAGGGTAATGATACGCATGAGTGCAACAGTGTCTACTCAAACGAAGTATTAAAGTTGGTCCTACCGGGTATGACTCAATAGAATTCTTAGAAAGGTCAGAAACAATAACGTGCAAAGTGACTATTTATACTATTTTGTCCTAGGTCATTTCGTTTTTCTGGTCTTACTTTTCATTGTCTAGTTCCACGCAGCATTTACTCATCAAACGAACCGCCTTTTGTAATCATGGGCGAAATTTATTTGTTGGATTACGGTGCCGGTAATGTGCGCAGCGTGGTCAACGCCGTGTCCCAGCTGGGTTACACGTTGAAAGAGGTCCAAAATCCCGAGGATATTCTCAAAGCTGATGTAAGTAGCTGGTTATTTTTTTGCATGTCTGTTGTAATGACGAGACCTAACATGGACAACTACGACTGGGTACCGTGTAAGGAGACCGAGGTGCTCGCTACCGACCAACAGTTGGTTATGTGGTTCACGCCTGCTCCTGTAACTCTTCATTCTTTTTATCAAAGAAAAGCAACATAGATACTTACCAGCTAACAGTCGATGGTTAAAACATCCCCATACCACATAGAAAAGATATGATATTTTGCGCAAGTACTATATTAACCGGTGTGTTTTTTTTCAATGCTTACCATGACCTGATTATATTTACTCTTGTCCAGAAAATCCTTTTTCCAGGGGTCGGTGCCTTTGCTCAAGCCATAGAAGCATTGGAACGCAAGGGCTACGCTGAACCCCTCAAGGTATTCTTGAAAAGCGGCAAACCCTTTATGGGCATCTGTGTGGGTATGCAGGCACTGTTCGAAGGATCTGACGAATCACCAGAGACGGCAGGTCTGGGTATTATTCCAGGCCGCGTCCAGCGGTTCACCAACGCTGATAAATCTGTACCCCACATGGGCTGGAATCGGTTGTTGATCGCCAAGGAACAGTCCCTGATCAAGCACATGACCCCCCACCCCAAAAGCCTTGCTCAGGAACAAGGCATTGATCACACCCAGGCCTTTTACTTTGTACATTCCTATGCCGTGCCGTATTCCCCCGCGCAACAGCAATGGACATTAACCGTAACCCAGTACGGAAATGAGCAGTTTATTAGTTCGGTGCAGTTGGGTAACATATTTTGCACCCAATTTCATCCCGAAAAGAGCGGTCCGGCCGGTCTAGCCCTTTTCCGGGCCTTCCTGGAACGTCCCGTAACCACCTTACCTTTGGAACAACAGCCGCCGGCGGGATCAGTGGTGTACCGGGATATCCCACTTTCGCCGAGGGATTACTTTACCACCCGTGTCGTGGCCTGTTTGGATGTACGAGCCAACGATCAGGGTGACCTGGTAGTGACTAAAGGTGACCAGTATGATGTACGGGACCGTGAAACAGCTGACGGGGATGTGCGTAACCTCGGTAAACCTGTGGAATTGGCCGAGCGCTATTATCGGGAAGGCGCCGATGAAATTACCTTTTTAAATATCACCAGTTTCCGTAACATTCCTATGCACGACTTGCCCATGCTCAAGGTTTTACAGCAGGCCTCGCGGACGATTTTTGTACCACTGACAGTTGGCGGTGGTATTCGTAACATTACCGATCCCGATGGTCGTACCTATTCGGCCTTGGAAGTAGCCAGCGAGTACTTTCGTTCGGGAGCCGATAAGATCTCCATCGGTAGCGATGCAGTCTACGCCGCCGAGGCCTATTGGCGAAATCAGGCGTGTAAATCGGGGAATACTGCTATCGAGTCCATTGCCAAAGCCTATGGCGCCCAAGCTGTGGTCATTTCCGTGGACCCCCGGCGAGTGTATGTAGCGGACCCGTCCGATACCTCTCACCACGTTATCCAAACCCAGTTTCCCGGACCTAATGGGGAGCGTTACTGTTGGTACCAGTGTACCGTGAAAGGGGGTCGCGAAGGACGTGATCTAGACGTGCGCCAACTGGTGAGGGCGTGCGAGGATCTAGGAGCAGGGGAAATTTTGCTTAATTGCATGGATAAAGATGGTACCAATTCCGGGTACGACCTAGAATTGATTGCTGATGTCAAACAAGCTGTTACTATTCCCGTCATTGCCTCGAGTGGGGCAGGACGAGTAGAACATTTTTCTGAAGTGGTCCGGAAAACAGGGGTAGAAGCAACGCTGGCCGCTGGTATCTTTCATCGCAAAGAAGTACCCATTTCCCAGGTCAAGGACCACCTTGACCAGTGCGGTTTCCCAATTCGTCACACGACACCCTTTTAGGGCGTGCTATACTGCAGGAGATTGATCAGATTCGGCGTGTAATCTATCACCCTAGTCCTGATGTACTAATGGGTATGTTCTATCGCTCACTCTACCATTCTCCTTTATTTATGATCGACGAATATTACATGCGCGTATTTTCTACTAGTACCAATATCATTCTAACCAAGTAAAAGCTAGGTTGGTTGTTCATCTCGCCTGGGGTTGAATACACCATTTTTTTATGACAGAGAAGGTGAAAAAGTGTATGTCTATACTTGGCTTTTTACGTCAGTAGCATAAACATGAAAATTTAAGCAAGGCGGGGAGGGGGTACTTGGTTTTCCGTATCATATGATCTCAAGCTTGCCAGTAGTGATTAATTTTCTGAGCCCGCTGAAATTTTTGTCTGAAGACAAAGGAAGGGTAATAGTGAAAAATGCCTGGTTCTCAGGATAATTTTATAGGTGACAAAACTGGAGTGAAAAGAATGGTGTGGGGCCTTTGGTCAGCTGCTCCCGCCTATTGTTCGGAGTAATTTATACCTAAATGGGGATTTTTTTTTCCTTGTATTTCTCGTTTCATTCAGCGTCTTAAGGAGAACCATCCTTTGAGGGACGATAAAAGTGCCAACAATATTCATTCCGGTCTGGATGTAACACGAGTGGCGAATATATATATTTTTCAACTATTGCTATCGTAGGAAACGCTACCTATTTTTCGTCATCTTTTTTATTATTGGCATCTAGTATTTATATCTTGCTTTGCGAGTCATTTCCACTAGCGGGCTTACCTTGAAGGGCTTGCATCTGTATACTCTACTCACCTCCGTAATCTCATCTCTGTCACTTTCACTATGAGCAAAGACGACGAATACGATTATCTTTTCAAAGGTAGGTTTCTGCGTAATCTGGTGGAGCGCTTACCTCGGAAAAAGAAGTGTATGGCCTCATCTCCGATAATAACTATCGCTCTGGTCAAATCAGTGGATTCCCTCGTCATAAAAACAACTTCTCCCTCGACTTGGCATCGACTCCTGGAATCAGTAAGCCTAGACATGGGATAACCCCTTGGATTGACTTAAAGTTTGGGGTATAGAAGCTAATGCCAGGCAAAGGATGAGGGGGTATTCGCTTTTTTTTCAGCTCCGCTAGAGGGAAGGAAGGGGAGTTGCTAAATGTTAGTTCTTCATTCTTCGAAAAAAGAATATGAAAATTTCCTTCTAAGCAATAATGGTCCACCACCACTCAACAGAGCATCCTACGACGATAGAGGAGTTTCACCTTCCATAAGCAAATACTAACCTCTGAAGCCGTTTATTTGGTACATATATATATATATATATATTGGGGTGATGCCACTGACTAGTCGTCCTTATCGGTGACTCAGGAGTCGGAAAATCCAACCTACTTTCGCGTTTTACCCGTAATGAGTTCAACCTGGATTCCAAGTCGACCATCGGGGTAGAGTTTGCGACGCGTAGCATCGAAGTGGACTCGAAAACCATCAAGGCCCAAATTTGGGACACCGCCGGTCAGGAACGGTACCGAGCCATCACCAGTGCCTACTACCGCGGAGCGGTGGGCGCCCTTCTTGTGTACGACATTGCTAAACACCTTACCTATGAAAATGTTACACGTTGGCTCAAGGAACTCCGTGACCATGCCGACAGTAATATTGTGATTATGTTGGTGGGTAATAAGAGCGATTTGCGCCATCTACGTGCGGTGCCTATGGAGGAGGCCAAAAACTTTGCTACGGAGAACGGATTGTCGTTTATCGAAACATCTGCGCTAGATTCTACCAATGTTGAACAGGCTTTTCAACAAATACTGACGGAGATTTACCGTATCGTTTCGCACAAGGCTCTTGAATCGGCCCCGGATGCCAATCAACCTCGAGCGGGTGCCCAGATCATCGTTCCGTCCGACAATGACGCCAAGGAATCCGGTAGCAAGTGCTGTTAGGTTGAAAGGGTGACCCAGGCGACAAATTAGGAACTCGGAAAGTAGTGATTGATGTTGGTCAAGATATACACCTCAGTGCGTCTCCCATTGCTGTGCAATAGTAAAGAGTTTGGTTGTTATACACTTTGCTACTTCTTTTTTTTTTCGTTTCGTTCATTTGTTTTTTTTTCATGCGCTACTGTTTTTCACCATTTTTTGGTGGAATGTTGACTAGCTTTCTATCGTGTCTTGTGCTGTTTACGATACCCTTCATCGCCTTTGGGACTTTTGGACCACTCTGCCGTTGAATGTGTCATAGGCTATTGTCGTGTAAGTCACTAGGGAGGCTATTCGTTGAAGTACGTGGGCTGGTTGCAGAGAAGGAATCGGATACGGCTGCAATAGTGTGGATATTGATAAAGGCTTTATGAGATATCAACCACCACATTCTAATACCCTGTTTTGGGATATTACCTTTGGCACTGCGACCGAGACTTTTCCTTTTTCTTTTCACCACCCCACTGTTAATCTTTTATACCTTGTAACTAGGGAATGTGTACCACAGTTGTCCTCCCATTTTCTTAAATAGGCTGAATGGACCAAATAATGGAGAGTAAGTATAACAGTGCTTCTGGCGGATGGGTTCATTTTCCTATAGTGGCTTGAGTAGTGTTCACTGTTTCTATCTCATTTTATTACCATTTTTACACCTGTTTCACTGTAGCCAGGTATGATCGTTTTTCTATAAATAGCTGTTCACTTACACCAACTCCGGGTTGACCACCATAGAAATGTATTATCAGATGTGTGTGTTCCAACCTAATGGAGAACTCACGTAAATTTTACCATTTATAACATTTTTTTTCTCCAGATACATAGTACTCCCTATCTGCTCTCAATTTTGGCAGACAGAATATTCAAACTTAAAAAAAAAATACTCGAAATTTTCCAGCCTGGTGACTGAACTGCGATAACTACCCATCCCTAACGATCACAAGGGAACATCTAGATGCCGGCAGCGATATCTCGTTTATAATCTTTGTACCCGTCCATGGGATGCAGATTTTTATTTTCCAGGAGGGTAAAGTACACATAATTAACACGATAGAGGTTATAAGCAACCATATCATCCATGTACATTTACATTAATAGCGAAATTACATGTCCAGTGATTAAAGTAAAAAATATGTAATACATATATATATATATATATCAATGCAATCCGTTCACTAGAAGGGATTAGATATGCCTCAAGAGGGCCATCACTCTGGACATTACGTGCCGTTTCAACCAGCGCAGTAACCATACTCCGAATAACACGCGTGTAGTAACGGTTACTAGGGCAGCTAGATATAGCGCGCGATGGTAGCTCCTTTGAATACTAGCGATTCGATGCGATCGTGATACAACAGATAATAAAAATGAGAAAGGGACGTTCAAGATTATTATTCACCAGCGTTAGCAATTGTAAGGAGGATCGGCAAGGAGAAATGATGTTATACTTCTCTCTGCACTTTTCTAAAATCTATTACGTCAGTGTAGCGGTAAACAGGAAGGAGGGAGCAAAACCGGCTGAGTATTCCAAAGACTACATAATCAGTGACATTTACCTGTCCTCGGTCGGAAAACTTGTGTGCCGTCGGTAAATAGACCAATAAAACCAGAGTTTGAGAATCAGCTTGACCTCCCAGTGACCAAACGTCGGAGGGGGACCACTAAGAGGATACCGAGGCAAGATTTCGGAAGCGAAACAGCAGTCGACCAGATCGCTGGTCATTTGTAGTGTGAGTCCCCATAGTCGCAACCCTTGGTCGTGACTAGCGTAGGGATTATCTGATGGTGGTATGGTAGGAGAGGTGATAATTCCGGGGGTTACACTGGCCATCGGTAGAGAGAGACAGTGAAAGTCATAGGTGCCTATTATCTGCCGTAAGACCCAGGCTAGCAGAGGGTAGTGTGTCCACCATCTTGCCGGCTTCCTGTGGCGGTGTATATCTACGCGCACAGGATTCCAATACAAACGTTGGTGAATCAAGTTACCATTTACCCCTTGGTACTGGGGCAAATGACGAAGGATAGCTTCCAAAGGTACCCAGTAGGCTAGTTCTACCTCCTGGGTGTCCAACACCAAAGGTGGAGTAACCGGGCAGGTTTGTAAATACACATAGACACCCAGTGTCAGCAACTGTTTCCACCCGCCAAACGTCACAACCGTGCGATCATCAAGAGCGCCCAAACAAACGAAATTCGGTGCAGCGAGCGTCAAGCCGATTTCCTCTTTGGTTTCTCGTTCCGCGGCCTGTTGATCGCTCTCGTCGGGATGACAACGGCCCCCTGGAAAAGCCACGTGGCCTGACCAACGGTCCGAAGGAGAAGGAGCCCGGACGATATAGAGAAGTTCCAGTCGGGCATGGCGTATCTGTTCGTCCTGCAAGTACTCCTCTAAGGGTCGGCAGAATGATTCTGCACCAGGTTCGTCATTATCATTAGTCGGGGTGGTGCGTGACCGTAGTATAATGGCAACACTTGCCCGTCGGCCACAAGTGACCGGGGAAGGTAGTTTACGTCCGGGTCTGACCCGGAGCCGATTACTGAGCGTGGTTAAACATTGGTAAAGTCGTCGGGGGTGATTCGGAATGCGACATTTTGAGTTGGATTAGTTAATATATACGACGAAATTAAAGGCTATTTTTTTTTATTTTCTACTCTAAGTTGCTGTCGCTTTCTAAACAGTATATGATGGGTGAGATTGTTTTCGCATGACAACGGTGAAGAAAATACATTGACACGGGACCAAATTTGTCTTTTAAAAGCAGTCAGCTTGTGTTACTGGCACACTACAATTCGGACGGGCTTATTTTTTTTTAAGGTTTAGCTGGCGAAGGGAAACGTTTATAGTGGTGGTTCTCAAATGGAGTATTACCTTTGGTTTTATGAGGGGGGGGGGGTTTACCTATTTTAGTTTTCCGTTCCTCATTTTTGCATAGGATATAGTGGTGGTAAGTGAGGTATTCCCTCTTAAATAAGCACTGGCGGCCCAATTATGGATATATTACACCATATTTAAGTTAACCCCAATACGCCTCTGACCTACTTTAATAAAAGCTTTGGGTCACAATGCCTCGTTGACTAATAATAAAGGGGTTGGGCAAAAGTAGTATGTGAATGAGAAACACATGGCAACTAAGTATGTAAACTTGTTTATCAGTAAAAAGGGTTGAATGAAAGAGCAGATCGACTATTCACATATTACCCACGATGATCAGGAATTGGGACCGGAAGCTGCTAGATGAAGTCCTAGTGAAGGACTTTCGAAACACAACACCCAAAGCAATGGTGAAAGTGAACTTGAATAAAGGAACAGTGTCCACAGCTAAACTACATATATATTATCCTGACGTTTCCCTCCCCTCCCATCCCACACTAAAACTAAATGAAGACAACAAGGGGGAATAACTATTAAAATCTACCACGATAAGCATAGCACCGTATTTGTAAATTGGTGGCAATCGAGCGACGGGATTACAGTTCCTCGCTTCGTCAACAACAGTCAAAATCCCATGAAAAAAAAAGAAGATTAAGCTGATAGTCAGGTACACTAAACATAAAGTCCTTTTTTCCGACATGGAGTTCGAAAATATAAAAAGGTAGCAGCTGTACCACCGCAGCTCTGCCGAGCACACATTCAATCTTTCCTGCAAGGAGATACCATACATTCACACTCCCCTATGTATTCACAGAAATACTTTACACTCACCAACTTCTATCCTGTCTTCCTCCTTTATCGAAGATTCCTTGGCCAAGGTATATCCGCCAGTATTATGTGGCAAGACATATTAAGTACGGTAGGTTAGGGTTCGGTCTCCGACGTAAGGGGGACATATATATTTACTTGCTTATAACCCCCCTCCTTAACTTATGAGGTTGATGTTTTTTCTGCGCTCTACTCTTGTTGTGTTTTTTATTGTTGCTGTTGTTATTCCAAAAAGAAAAAAAAACACAAGCTTTTACACTGCGTATAGAGGCCCGTTTCTTGGCAGATAAAGCAGCCCATCACCCACCTTCATGTTTAAACCGTGTGGGGTCTATTCGTTACTTTCGTATGATATCTTCAATGTTTCTTTGTAAAGGAGATATCACCAACTATAAATTCAACGGTTACGGAAGTGAACTAGCCTAGCAGCTTCTAGCGAAACGGTTGCCGGCCACACTTTCGACCTCGCGTACTAAGTGGTCGTATCACGGGGAAGACCGCTCGCCCCTGTCGTAGAGACTTGATCGTAGTACTTTATTCCACCACACCCCTCCCTTCTCTGCTTCCTTTCGTCACAACGTAATATAAACAATGCATATCTTTGGCGTGTTCGGTATAGTACAAGCTTTTATCTGCCCGATCCAATTGGCTATTTCCATGATTTCGGCCGTACTGTATTTTAAAAACAGTATGGTCTACCAAGTGGTCATGGGGATCATGTCACACTCTGACTTTTCCCTGATACACAAGGTACTTTATCCTCTGATGTGCGTTGGAATTCTCGGCAATGCCATATGCTCGGTCCTTTCCAGTTGTATGTTGATGATAGGGTTGTGCTATACTCGTAAATGGTACGCTCAAATTGATGGTGAATGGCGTCGTTTAGCCCATCGAAGATTAACCGACACCATGATTATCAAATGTGTAGCAGAGCAGAGTGACCGAGTGGAATATGTGACCCTTGACTGGATATCCCGGCGGTTATTGAAGTGGGATGGTACCATCCACCGAATGCGGTGTACCTTTTGCGGAATTATGAGTCTTAACTGGTTATCCGTAAGTGCCCTGTTATTTCTACACAGCGGTTGTGTTTCGTGTGATAATATAGGGTCCATTCTCACTTTCACCCGCGCGACCTCGACAGCCTCACCAACGAGCACTTTCAAAGTAGTGGATGGATTGGTGATTTCCGAAATGGACCCACAGACCGGTCCGGCCTCGTGGGATTTTATAAACGCTTGTAACCAGGAAAAGGTGGAACTGGCATTATCCATCTTTAATTGCATTTGTTGGATCTGCACATTTTTCGCATTGGCTTATAAGCTTACAAGGAACTGGGACAAAGATAACCCAGTATACATGTGCACTTCTAAAAATTCCCCCGATTTACCGATAGTATATTCTGAACGGTGATACACCGTGTGTCCCTTCCGAGTATAGCGTAGATTCGGACTATCTGTTACCAAAAATATACAGCTCCACCCTGGCGTATACAATAGACCTTGTATTATTTTGAAATTTACAAGTTCCATGTTAAAGCAATGCCTTCAACAGGGAGTACAAAATCACGGCAGAGCATGTTCTTACAGGTCCTATCCGATAAGAACCTGGGATCACCAGTAAGGCTAACGTGTTCTGCTGGGTGGGAGCGGAGGGAGTGTTATTGTTTATATTGAGCCCATGGTTAGGGGAGTGTCAATGACTTGGTAGTAGTTCACAACGTGTGCATTCTTATTTCTGTCCCAGTTAATGTTTCCTGTCTTTCCTACATTTTTTTTTCGTATAGAAAATTTAAATTACCTATAATATAATACAAACCATTGTTCTTTATCCACTGGCAGCGTGTTTAAGGCCATGTATCTAATTTCCCTGGAAAAAGGGATGGGTAAGGGTGGGAGTATGAGCTGGAAAGGGTAACGCAATTTAACACATATTATGCTCTAGGGTTTTAAACAAGGAGGGAGAGGGTATCGACACAACCTCTCCTCTTCATGGTTTCACATATGGTGAGTATGAATGGTATCAGTTGGTTCATTTCCAATGCCAGCTTGGAACGAGTCCTAGGGATGGACTCTCTGGACTATAATGTGTTGAGATCACCTTTTTCCGTTGCTGCTTGATACGCTGCGGATGAGTATATAAAAACGCGGCCTATGTTTACTGGCTCCGTTTTTACCAAAGCGTGAAGATCGATATTGTACTAAAATATCTACAAATCTTATCTAAACTAAATATATACTGTGACCGATATTTCTATATAGTGGAAGCTTGAGCAGGTATGTTCTCTTAAAAATAAGGTAGATTACTAGGGAAAAAATAGTATATGCCCTTCCTTATGTATGCTACCAATGTGTGTTATTCACACCTTCTTTGTTCAAAGGTGTGGTCCACCTCGCTAGCAGAAAGGCATTATATAAGATAATATGGACTAGGGCAAATGTTTAGGTTCCCAAAGGGATCCTAGACCCAAGACCCTTGCATTATTAGAATGAGACCTCAAAGAGCCCGCATCTGGAGAAGGAGCCGAGTCATCCCATTATCCAATAAAGAAGAATGTGTTTTTTTGCCAAACCCACGGGGATCATAATTTCTGGGACAAGGAGGGCCTCGACCATAACACTGAGCGAGGGTTAATGAACATGGCTGGTTCCAGCTCGTGAGATCTCTTGATATGGGGAAATAACACCATCATCAAACTCTGCCCCGCATTAAAATAACTACTGGGAACAAAAAAAAACAATTGGGGTGAGGCAGTGGAAAATGAGAGAGAGAGCAAAAGGGGGGGGGAAGGGCCCAGGGCTGATATTGGTTGGCAAACCATGGGGCTTGGGATGAGGGCACTTTGAATATGCCACTCGTGTAACATTGTGCAAGGAGAGGCTTGCTATGGGCCTCATCTGATTTCTCTCGTCCGTGGATTTATTGTCGTCAAATGAAAACCATGTCTTCTCCCCTCCCCTCCCTTTCTCATTTCCTTTTTCGCACCCCTAAGATGGCTTCCGGCACGACCGCTATATAAGTATCAAGCTATGGTACTTTACTACCCTAATTAATTTTAACATCTCAGCTATAGTGGCAATCGTTCATATCTGTCGTCAATTTACTTGGCATCTTCTTTTCATATAACATTCACTAGTTTATAATCTATCTATAATCAATTTTAAGACAGCACGTACGGAATCTCTTTTTAAGTTATCCCTGAAAAGTAATCCACGACAGGATACCAATTTAGAAATACTTTAATTTTTTTTACATTAGCTTCTTGTCCACCATGCAGTATCCCGCATCACTAGCGGCCACGCTTATGGTCATATTGGGTGTTTTTTCCTTCCTCTCCGGAGTGGAAAGTTCCCCCTTGGTGGCAGGGATGCCTACAGCCCACTCACTACACGCACGGCCGAACGGCGGTATAAACTGGCAACGCGCTCAATTCCATTGATGTGCTGTCACTAGTCCTGGAGTACATCCACCCAGTGTTCCGAACAGCAAATACGGCCATCTTAAGTCCCTACCTCACCCCCAATAAAACGTAGCCATGTCTAATACACGTTTGGTTTTTCACCAACGGCCCAGCCTTTCCCTATCACTGAAGAAGTAGCCCAACAGACCCGGTAGGTGATTGGCGAAATGAACGGTGCAATATAAAGTTCAAGAGGCGATTTCCCGAATATTGTTCATGACATTAAGAGCAGCTAGCATATTCTTATTCATTTCCAGCAAAGTAAGCCATAGTAAAAAAAAATTTTTTTTTTTGTAAAACGACCAACTCATTCATGTGTGCTATCCGCCAGAGACTAATTTTGTGTTGAGTAATTGTAGAAAAAAAACCATTACTACCATTAAATGGCATTAAGGCAGGCGATGTTGGATAAAAGCTTTCAATTGAGGCGAATACCAATACTTGTTGCCACCCAACGATTGCAGTATCCGAAAAGCATCGGCATTGGCGTAGGGAATACCCGTGTGAGGATCGCGGTAACGGGCCGGTAATCCTGTGATAGGGCAGACGGTGGTCGGAGAAAACGCAGGATGAAAGGGCCACCATGTGCGAACGTCCTTGGCCGATGTTTTCGTGTTAGTAAACGACAGATAATTCTTAGTAACCATCGCGGTGGTATCGGATGCGGTTTCTGAAGGGGACTTTTCCTTACTTTCCTCGCTGGTTATGATGGCAATGCAAGGAACGGTGGTCGATTTGAAACTGGTCACTGGGCCAGTAAGAGTTCGTCTTGCCGCCTTTCGCTGTTTCTTTTGGGTTTCCTGGAGACGGAATGCTTGTAAAGCTGCCGTGTTGACCTTTTCGGTTTCTTGAGCCTCGGCTAGAAGCATTTCTTGGGTTAGTGGTTCCTCTTCGTGTCTCTCTCGCTTGACGTGGCGTGACTGTTAATCACATAAATAGAGTAAAATAGAGCCAATGTTGGAGCCATCGAGGTCAGCTTATTTTGTCTTGAAAAGGTCACTGGTACTGTGAATTATAGCATACGGCATGAGTCTATTATACTAGGAGATGTGAGTATTACAAACAAGAGATACAAGTATCGCTTACCTTTCTTTTCTCAAACTCTTGAACAATACGTTCCGTTTCCAACTTTTTCATAACCGAGGCATTACGAGTGGAATGCCGTGTGGCCTCGCGTTTTACACGGGCTACCAAGGTCGTACGATTATTGGTGAAAAATGACATAAAATATATATTGAAAATACCCAGTAAGGGTGAGTCATCGTGGGCTTTATTGTCATCCTTACCACCGTAGAATATGAAGAGGGAAAGCCGTTTGTTTTGTTTTTTTGATCTACAAAGTCAAGTGCAAAACCACATGGTTCATAAACTTACATTTCCTTATTTTTCGACGTTCTGAAGGGGTGGTTGATTGGGAGCGGCGTTCCAGTAGTCGCTTCATCATTGCCTGTGGCTTCTGTTGGGTATCACGCCGCGAGGGAATATAATAAAGGGAATTAGGTTAGCTAAGGTGCATATCATAACTGAGGTGGGGCGTTCTTTTATAGTTAGCCATGACGAATGAGTAGTGGTATTTCAAAATGTACTTACCCGACGTCTAGCTCCTTTAGTATCATCCTCGGCTTCCTCCCGGGATATACGTTCTGCTTCATCAGCGCTTGCTTCCTCGGAGCTTTCACTAAAGTCCGAGTCCACAATATCTCCGGTTTCGGTTTCTGGTACATTTTCTGAACATCATTGTAATACAAAGTTTTCAATACAGAGGTTAGATAAGGTAAAAAAGGAGTTGGTATACTGGATTAGTTATCACTAAAATTGGGTAGGCCGTGGGTTGTGCTGTTCCTAAACCTCACTGAGGATTCTTTTATACTGGGTTGTAAAAATACTTACGAATTTCGAAATCCACATCGTCCTCTTCGTCGAGAAAAGCACTGGTTTCTGACTGACTGGGTCCTGCCTCCCCTAAACCCAGGTTATGTGCCGTAATAGGTGTCGCCGCAGCTTGTTGTATCAACTCCCGTTCAATAAGTTCACGCAGTCTGCCAACGACAAAATTCCATGTAAATATCACCAAAGAAGTTAGAAAGTATCGTCAAAAATACCAACCAAGTTATAAAAGTAATTCGACGTGGTGGTTTGTGTTTATCTCTTCCTCGAATACAACAGTTCACCTACCTATTACCGGCGTTAGCACGGCGTGAGCGGCTACTCGCAAAGGACATGGTCAAAGGTAATAAAGTAAGGGATAGGAATTTCGGCACGCCTGTAGTAAAAGGAATGAATAAATCGTTGAATGTGTGTACAAATGAACAGCAATCGATAAAACCAGTTTAGTGCATGTCAAAAAGGGAGCGAATGAAGTAAAAAGAATAATGTTGCCTGTATTTTATGTCTTTTGGCGGAATAGGAATTGGTAGTTTTGGTATCGACTTACTAGTTCTCTCACTACCAATGCTGTTATTGTTGTTTACTAAATAGTGTACCAGTTATTTATGACTTTTTTTTTCCCTTTTCACTAAACAGCGAAGCGTTGCGGCATGTAAACGCTTCGATAAACCAGACCTATACCGATCCCTCTCCCTTCAACACCCGGCGCGGCCGGAGCAATACGTGGTTTTCTGTTTACCTCTACTGACTTGTATTACTACTGCACGAAGCACCACCGAACTTTTTTGTCAGCACTACTTTTTGCAGCCATACCGACGGTATTATTTCGGGGCTCGCACGTACACGCCGATTCCTGCCTTGTCGTCCTATTTTTGGCCCTATCCACCGTTGCTATTTACTCCTCGGTATTAGCGACCATGCCACGCTCCTCGCCCAATAAGAAACAACTCAGTTTCTTGGAGAAAATGAAAGCGTTTCGATCGGCCAAGAATCAACGGCTGAAGGAACGTCACGACCACCCTATTGTCAAGGATTTCGGTAAGTAGTAAAATGTACTTCGGTTCTTCAACCGATGATTTTTTTTTACTTTAGTACGGAATCTCATAAATATCTAGTAATTAACCGGAACGCTACCTAGTCTATGTATGGTACAATTTCCCATCTATATCAACATTGTACTGCTAGACCATCCGCTACCTCCTCCACCGACTGGCCTGGTCAAACATGATCCCAAGGCTATGGCTTGTATGGATCAATCGGTGGAACCCTACTCCAAACTACGCATCAGGTATGTATTAAAATTAAGATGCCACCAAAGGTATAGATTGTCCCTTTGCGGCTTCCTGGTCAGTCCAGATGCCCAGAATAAGGTGTAATATAGGGATATTAACGCCTCCTCCGAGAATGACATATTGTCTGATGTTCCTATCGCTTCTTTTTATAGTAACCGCCGAGTCCAACCCGAGGAAATGCACCGAAAAATGGCGTGTAAACGTATAGTGTCTCTTCGTCAACTCATGAAAAGTAATTCCCGACAGCTGGAGACCATCAATTGGGTGACCATTGGGGTGGTATGGGAGGTGGGGTCAGAAAAGACTACCAAGGGCAACCGTTCGCAACCGTACCGTACTCTCAAACTGACAGACTTGCAGGAACACGTTGTTAACCTAATCTTATTCGGCTCCGTCGCACAATTCGCCCAGCTTGCCGAACAGTTGGTTAGAGGACAGATCGTGGCCGTACTGAACCCCGGCCTGCTGCAGCCTACGGAGTGCTTGACTACTTTGGGATTATCGGTGGACACGCGTAGTCAGTTACTTTGTGTAGGTACCAGTCCTGATTTGGGGTGTTGCACCGGGCGTGTATCTGGTAACCGTACCTGTCCTGTTCCCGTTAATACTACCAAAGGACCCTTGTGTGTACGACATCTTGAACAGTCATTTAAACAGTGCAGGGCCTCCCGAATGGAATTTGCTTCCGGTACGTCTGGTATGCAACTGGTTGACCCCGACATGCCCCATGTACAAGGATTCAAGTCCAAGTCGACACGTCGGACGATGATACGGGAGAATCAAAGCCCAAACAAAATGAATCCCCGGTTTACCGCGACGGCATTTTACAAAACAGCCAGTGGAGACCTTGTCGATACCGGAGACCCTCAGCCCCAGCCGTCCAATGAACCGATGGATCAGGCGGAAACTGGTCAACATCCAACGACAAGGTAAGTGAAGTGTTATCAACTATGGTGAATTTGCGTTGGTTGCTCATTTTGTGTATGGGTCTGCTGATCTTGATAATACCATGAGCCATGAATGATGACCAGTGTAAGACGCCCTATTAACCGATATTTGGAGATGTCACTGCTGATTATGATGACGGGCTGTGGTGTGAGGGTTTATTCTAGCGACTTTTTAATGGACCAATGTAATACCGGAGCACGCTATCTTCGGGAAGCAAAGCGTGCCGGTCAAGCGAATCCAAATAAGGCTAGTTCCGAGAAATTGGTCAAATCGTCTCGTATATTGGATGATCCCTTGGACGATATCTCCTGACTTACTGGAATTTTTGCAAAAGAATTTCCGTATAGTGAAGGAGAAGTTTATGGCGGGTAGCCGGCATGTTTGCGTTGCGATGAAAGCACGGTTCGCGGTGCCATGCAAAACTGCTTTTGTGTTGGTGAGGGGAGAGCATGCATAGCAAGGAATAAAACAGCAGAAGCATAGAATGATGCGTACTATTAGTTTATAATAGAATATCCAGGCAACCCATCAATACATGACATATCAAAACAATACCAGTGCTTTTTTCTGGTGGCACACAACGAGATACTACTCACCTTACAATTCCACTTGCAGGATTACCTGAAGAGTATGACCCTCCCTTCGGAATTGAAGAGTCTTGATTAGCTCACTACACCGTCTCGGGATTATCCAGGTGAGTCTCTAGGCGAGAACCACTAGAGGCAGCAAAGAAACTGACTGTCATAATTTGTGCAATTCTCTCGTACAAACAACTACTAATTTTTCTATTGTGTGCCCACTGATGCAAACGGTGTTCTCACTACAATACAACCATGTCGACTACCCACTGCAAACCTAATATCCTTGGTTGCGCGCAAATTCTTTCGCAAAATACTCTTTAATTTACTATCCAGGGTACCTAAACCTGTGTCTAGACTAGAAGCATAAAGTCACACGCAGCACTAGATAATAAAAAAAGCAAAAACAAAGATTGGAACGTTATATTATTCAGAATACTTCCATTAGGCAGTGCTCTATTTATTCTCCGTTGAATGGGTCAATTCCACACTTTCTCATTCCATAGAATAGTGTCGACTGTCCTTGAAATAAGG
This sequence comes from Dispira simplex, assembly GCA_027478255.1. Taxonomy (NCBI): domain Eukaryota; kingdom Fungi; phylum Kickxellomycota; class Dimargaritomycetes; order Dimargaritales; family Dimargaritaceae; genus Dispira; species Dispira simplex. Next base: position 119 of record JAOPJG010000500.1, on the reverse strand, counting down.
TAGCTTTTGCTGGTTCATTTACTTGTTTTTTTTTCATATTCTTTTAGAGTATTTCTACACCTGGTTCTTTTCTTTTATTGACGGCATAACCTGTCGGGTTAACATGCTCTCACTCTCAA
>JAOPJG010000499.1:0-22699 GCA_027478255.1 Dispira simplex | reverse complement strand
TATTACATCCCAAAACATTGTCATCCAAGTAGGGGAAACAATTAGTTGGATTAACACTATTAATCATCACAAGTTATGACCAGCCTTTGCCAGTTTCAAATGCTGTACTCCATTTGAGTGACATTTTTTCGACTATATAGAGGTTTGAAGGCAAGAATGTACCAACTACAACGTAACCAATAGGATTTTGTGAGAGACCCATTCAACTTCAATGGAATTTTCTCTATATAGTTGAAAAAAATTACCCATATAGTCAGAAAAAAACTACCCATTTGGTGTTTTCACCAATGCAAAGGACATAAGTTAACTCAGGTTCATCATTCTCATTATTATGCCTAGTGGCCAACAGGAAATATTCGTGCATGTGCTTCTCATAGGTATGCCACAACATGGCTGGTGCAACAGGGTTGCAAAGCAGTAGGAGAAGAATTAGAATTTATTGTTGAATGTGCCATGGCAGGGCTCCTTATCCCCCCATTCAGGTGGGTGAGGAGAACATGATCATACTGTGACTTGTGCATACAGATTGCAGGAAAAGAAAATGAACAGCATGCCACCAGGGAATTTCAGTTGAAAAAATCAAAGTAGGAGAAGAGATCTCTTATCTGCTGAAGCATTGCAACAGACTGCTTCGGCCAAGCACAGCTGCCACTCATTACCATCTTCCAACAAACCATGTGTAAGTGTCACAATCACTGTGTACAATACCATTGACAGTCCACAGGCCCTCATAAGAAGGGGATATAAATAAATGATTTAATATTCAAGTTGAGTATGGTGGTTATAAATATCAGATGGGCACCAAATAATATCAGTGGTAATTGGGGGAATGAGAATGTGAGATAGGGAGTAAGAAGGGAGGAGGGAAAATAGAGAACATGTGTAAAAAAGTGCAAAGTGAAAAACGTGAAGTAAACAGGCCAAAGAAGTGTAAATTCAGCCAATAGAAATGTTGCATTTTCGTGTCATCTGATTTACAACAACTACAACTACGAACGTAATACTTTTTTATATTATTTTTATAAATAGCACGTAATGTACGGTATTATCTGGGTCAGCGGGAAATGGGGAGTGGTGGTTCCCTCCCCCCTGTGGAATGTTGAAAGGAACTCGTGCGCAAAAAGGGGGAAGGGAGAAAAGATGTGATTCTATTCTTTTTTTCATTTATTGTTTCCCGATAATCACTTGGGAATGTTATCTCACAGAGTCATGAGATTAATCACCATCCTTTTCGTACCATATCGTAGCGGGAATGCGATTGACGTCGTTATATAAGGTTGCAGTGGAAATTGGAACGCTGCGGGAATTAGAAATAACGAAATGTAAGCCTCTGCGGGTATTTATAAAGGCACGTTCTTACTATGTCTTTATAATCATTTTTATAATTTAGAACATGGAAACTACCCATAGGGAAGCAAGTGGGGTTGTTTATATTGGACTATATCTGTAAGCCAATTCAACAAACAGTGAGAATTGGGTGTAAATTCTTTTAATGCTTCGCAACGTGACAGGGAAGGGAATAAACGATAAACACCAGCGGATCGCAGCAGTGGGCCAAAGAGAGGCTGATAATAGAGAGTGCTTAGAAATGGCCACGGGGAAAGGCCTTTTATTAGGCACAGTACCAGACTGTTTACGCAATAGAAGTGGTGTTGACCCAAAACTAAAGGCGTGTTTTACTTGTACCAAACTCTTCTTTGTTTATTCCAGTCTTTGTTTTGCGTAAAAATACACCAGCGGTGGAAAGGGCCAAACCCTTCGACTCCCAAAAAAATACGCCCAATTCGTTTCACTCTAACAACGGGTTCTTTTGCAAATACACATCTGTAGTGCGTGACATTGTGTCAGCCCTAGTCCCCTCTATTACGAAGCAGAGCCCAGTGGACCTTTCGGAATTCGCACTCATACTTTGCTAGTTCTTGGGCCACGTTATAACCTGTGGCACTCTTCCCGGCGTTTATTTCTCGCATATTCTTCTTCTCCTTGTTCTGCTGTCCATTATTCACCTATATACCCCTCCCTCCATTACTTTTACCTTGACCATTTTCTCACCCTCAAACCCATTCCGGTCTGAGGGTCACGTTGAAGTGGCTTAGCTAACCCAAACTATCTTTCCTTATTTGGTGCCTTGTGTTAGAGTCCTTGAGCATCTTGTTTTCCTCGTACAAAGTAATTTTGGTTGGGTGGGTGACCCACGCGATCGTGTCCAAATCCCGACCGTTAACGTCTAGGGATTTAGGAAAGAAATACACCCCTTTCGAGACGCGATCCACCACCACATTATTGCCCAACAAGCATAGTAACCCTGCTGGAACCCGCACGCCTCGCACTGTCGACTATGGGTTCCCAGGAGACTCGGTCCGTGACACCACGGTGGTCCTCCTCGGCTTCGAAAAACAAGTCTGACTTTGTTCGCGCTTTGCGGGCTTACCAAGAGGCCTTTCCCCGATTCATATTTTATTTCGATGGTATTGACCAAGATGTCATACGGCCTATTATCCAACAAATTCGTCAGTTGGGGGCCACCGTAGAACCCTTTTTCTCTACCAAAGTAACCCACGTTATCGTTCCCGATAGTCTGGGTCTATCGATTAATGAAACGCAGGTCACCACCACGGTTAGTAGTAAATCTAACCTTGGGGGAATGCGACCCATGGTGAGTGCTAGTGGTGCCAATGCCGACTCGGGGGGAGATGAAAAAAGAGAAACGCCCAAAGATGATATTGTGCAACTGGCTCGAAAATGGGAAAAGAAGATGTGGACCTTGAGCAAATTAATTCAACGGTTTTTGCGTTACATGCCCGGATTCGTAGGGGAATCGTCTCGGGTCGATTTAACCTCGCGTCGGTTAGTAGATGCCCTCCAAGAGGAACGAGTATTTGGGGTATCACGAACATTACAGTCCCCTTCATTGAGTAGCAGCCGATCACGGTTATCCTTGTCTAACCGGGCGCTGGATTTGAAATCCCGGTATGACATACATTACCTTCGCCAAATTTACGTGTTGGTGGAGGATATTACTAATGTTCATCGACCGATTATTATGGGGGAATACCCGTTGCCCAAAAATAACAGTCCGACCACGTGGCCTCGGTTATATATTGTCCCCCCTGGGCGGTGCCCGTTTGTTCGGTACGAAGATCCCAATACGAGGAATCCAACTGCCCCCACTGCAACCACCGCTGTGCAGACTCCCACACCTGGTGTTCGAGTGCGTCCGTTTGTTAAACCTTCCTCTTTAAGTGCTGCTCTCGCTCGGAATTCGCGTGATACTACCGCCAATACCGCTGTTACTACTAAGCAGGCCTCAGCAGGAGAGACACCCTCTCGGGCTCAGCCTTCCCCAATACCTCAACCTACTTTATCCGTGGCCTCAGGCCTTCATCAGGATAATCCTTCGGCCTCCCAATACGACAATTTACGTTCGATGTCCATGTCAGTGGATTCGGGAGCACTAACCCAACGTCCCAACTCTTCACGACTTTTTCCTCTGTACTCCCAAAATTCCCAATTGTCCCACCAGGGGTCCACCACTGACAAGACTTTCGGATCGTCGAATCTCTGGGGTACATTGGGTATACCTGTACCCAATCTATTGGGTGGATCCCATCTTACTTCACGACTCACTTCATATCAACATCTAGAGCAATTGAGCAAACGGGCAGTCCCCACTTCGCTGTTAACTCCCACCAGTCAACCTGCCACCACAGCCTCCCAGGGACCTACCTTGCCTACAACGATATCGACGACCCGTAATATTGGGAGTAGGTCTTTGCTACTAACCGTCAGTCAGGTCTCGTCAACTAGCGGTCATATTACTGATACCTCATCCGTATCTGCTACCCACGTCACTGTACATCCCCACACCACTACCACAACAGTCTTGGAGGGCGTGGTTACCCCGTTACCTCAACGGACTCCCAAGCGGCACGTAACTCCGGATCCCGGCAGGTCGATGCCCCGGCTCAAACCGGTGGCGGTGGTGAAATCCAAATCCTCCGCGACTACCAAACGACCTGGTTACTGTGAAAACTGCCGGGTCAAATATGAAGATTTACAGGATCATGTCCACAGTTTGGCACACCAACAATTTGCCCGAAATAACAGTAATTATACCGAGTTGGACCAATTGTTGGAATCCATCGTGCGACCTCTGAAAGTTGAAGAACCCAGTTTACCCACCAGCCTTTTGGAGAGAACGAATGGTTCCGATAAGTCTGACATCAGGAAATGGGTTGCTCGGCGGTTAGTGGTGAAATTTATTCTTCCGCCCCCTAGGACCCCAGAGGTTAAACTGTCCTTGGAAAGTTCACCGGTTCACCAGTCTTATGATGCACCCTATCACCGGGGAACCAAACGGAAATTGTCCTCTGAGACTTGTGACGTTAACCAAGAACATGGGTTGACGACAGCAGCAAAGGATAATCTGGCCCATGTTGGTTCTTCTGGGGACCCGAGGGAATCCCTGGGTCTGTCACACCGTTATCAATGGTCCGGTGCTCAACAAGCTATACATCACAGTGGGATTATTCCGGACATTGATGCCCACCCTGCTGGATCGTCGCTTTTATCGGCTACTACTGCTGCCACCACCACTTGTGCTGCTGGAAATTCATGGTCGTGGCAGGCACCGCCCCAGTCGCTGGCCTTCAGTCATTCGGGAATGGGGCCAAATCTTAGTTCGGTCCCCAGCCCTTCTCCGTTCCCTCTATGCTCCTTTCCGCATCATACCATTACGCCCATGGCAACCGACGCGGTGGTGTTTAGTCAGAATGACCCCAAAGACTTTGGCGGAGGCGGTGTCTCGACTGCTCTGCAACCTTACCCATTGCTGCCCACTGCCACACAGTCCCTTGCTTCTTCCCAATACACTTCCCACGGATCCCACCCTGATGTGTCCCCAAGTGAAACCACAGGGCTTGCCACTCACATGGATGGAGACGCCACTATTACTGGGGTGAATCCACCGACGAAACAATGGTCCCCTCAGACTACTGGTATTTCGGTGGATGAATCTCGACAGGTAGTGGACGTTAACAAAGATACGATTTGGATGAATGATAGGCCGAATGTCACACCGGCATCGACGGGTCCCTTACTGATGTCCAATGGTAACACAGCGTTGGCACTTTGGCAATCGGTGTCTAATTTCCCCGCTGACCAGCGCAATTGGTTTTATGCTAACCTGCTCGCCATGGGTAACCCTGCAGGGGCAGTATCTAATCCACCGACGTGTGAGTCGCATATGGTTCCTCAGGGGCTAACTTCACTGCCTGCCGCTACCACTTCCCATGTCCCGAATGGCCTATCAGAGTGGCCAGGAGCCTCTGCAACTAATCAAGTGACCACCCCATTGGATGACCCTGTCTTTATTTCGTCTAGGGTCACCATCCAACCCCAGTCAACATTTACTTACCCCACCACCAGCCATCCCCCGCCAGGATTATCCGTCACCTGTACTACAACCCCTACCCAGATGCCCAGTTCCACGGTGCCATCGACTAACCCCCTCGCTTGGTGTACTACTCCCCAGAAACCCACTCCCACTACCCCGATTGGATACGGTCCTGTGACTTATTTTCAGCAGGCCGATGGTGCATCCATTCCTATGGGGTCACATCTATCTCCTTTGGTCAAGCGGGAATTTTTACCGTCCGCTACTCCAGCCCAAATGTCCAAATTGGTGCAACCCGGCGACTATGTTACGCAATCTTCTTCAGCGGCGGTTAATTTCACCACCCCTCAGAAATTGTTATTCCCGGTGGATGATTCCCAAATATCCGTAGCCACATCTCCGTGGTGGTTGGGGAGACCCACGGGCGCCATGTCACACCAACAACCACAACCACAAATGCAACAACACCAGCACCAGCCCTCCCCGATTGTTAACCTACACACTAACCGCTGGACCCCGACCGTGTACACTGCCCAAGGGTCACCTTTACGCATGGCCCACCCAAATCTCGGGGATAACCTAGACCCCACTACTACGTTTCAGACACGGTTGCAGATGTTGATGAATCATCCACCTTCCCAAGGTTCTCCAGTTGGCTCACCTCACCTCACCCAACGTGGTATACCTCCTCCACCACCGTCGTCATCGTCTACTTTTTTCAATTCCTCAGCAGCGGGAATCGGATCCTTGCCCGTTACACCGTTTAGAAATGGTATTATGGCGTCCACCCCGTTTATGTTGGCGGCTTCGGGCCTTATGAGCGGGGGACAGTATATGCCAGGAGGGATGCCGGTGGGTGATCCATTAGTTAACAATTCTAACCCTGCGGATTCCATGGGCCAATCGGATATGGATTTCGGCCAAGGTATATTTGGGGAAAAGTTTGTTAAATATTAGGGGAATGTAAGCGAGAGAAAGGGAGTTGTGTTCAATTTTAATCGTGGGCAATGGACGATATAATTACGAACGCCTGATTTCTCGCAGTGTACAGATTTCTCAATTTAAGTGGGCATGTGTGTTACAGATACGGTTAATCCCTGCTTTCACTCTACAAGTAGGTTGGTATCCGGAAAAAAAAGGCAATCGAAAAATAAGGGGGTATCGCCCCCCGTTGTAACACTAATTTCATCGTCGGAGGTAGAGTTTGTTGGTCCGGCTTGGTTATTTTTTACCACATTTTACGTGGTTTGTATACCACCTACTTTTAGTTAATCTCGATTGCATTTCGTGGGTTTCCCAATATCCCAACTCCGGCTGCTATATTCCATTTTTTGGAACTTTTTTTATATTATTAATACCCAAATTTTAGCCCTGATTGCGGTAAACCACTAGATTATTATTCGCTGCATCTGTTTTTTTTCTCTCTAAACATGAATGACATGTTCCCTCTTACATTGTACTACTGTGTATTCTAAATGATCCATACATTTAATACAGCCCCAGGCAATACTTTGCTGATACTATTGTGATGCGATAAAAGTAATTTGATTTCTCCGAAGCAGATAAAATTAGCTTTTTTTATGAAATTTCGGACAGTGCCAATTGGGTACATTATAGTGATGACCTCTAATTCGAAGGTTCTTGAAATATGCCTTATATCGAAAGGACAGGAGTTATAAATAGGGAGTCAGCCATCACTCATGGGAGCTAAGCTTAAGAGCTTCCCCCTTTAACCACCAAATCTCGAATGGTCATTGACATGCTTGCTAGTAGAAACTAGTTATTATAAAACTATTGGCTGTATGACTTATAACAGGTCCCCTCGGCACCCCAGCCTTTATGTTTCCAGCTCTTGATAGGCAAGTTCGTCAATATCTAAACTATTTCGCTGTTGGGTTCGGTCCTGGGACGTTGACGCTTCTTGCCCTTGAAAATCTGCCTATTCTTTTGTAAAATGCGAGGCTTGGCACGATCGACGGGAACTGGCTTGGCCACTTTATAGACAGAAGAGTCTATAGGGTAAATTCGATAAGTATTGTAAAGCTCCAATACGGCCTGTTCCTTATCCTTGGCTTCGATCATTAAATCCACGTCAGACTCACAAGGTGGAATTAGGGTTACCCGATCCGAATGCGCCCGTCTTTCCATTACGCTTACTGCACCAGGTCGTGACTCTGAATAGTGCTGTTTAGGGGCAATACCGCGCCGTTCCCATACTTCCCGAATACTGGCCAAGTAGTGCTCGGTTGGGTAAGTACTGGGGTACAAAGCCGCGTGATGCCAATCTAAGACAATCGGGATATCCAACTTTTGACTAATGGGTAACAGGTCCTCAACGTTGTAGCATAACTCGTCGTTTTCAATGACCAGACGTTGCCGAGCTTGAGCTGGTAACAATGTGCGAAAGTTGTGCTCAAATCGAGTCAGGACGGCCTGTTTCTGATTGCCATAGGTGCCGCCCATATGGATCACTATGACCGAATCAGGACCCATTCCCATAAAGTCCAACATGTCGGCGTGAACAGCTAGTTCGCGTATGCTATTTTCCACCACGTGGGCGTGGGGCGACCCTAGCTGAGTAAATTGTCCGGGGTGGCAGGTTAACCGATGCCCCAGCTGACGAGCCAATTCCCCTATCTCAGCCAGGTCTTGCCGGGCAAAGTCCAGCGAGTAGCCGTAGGACTTGTGCGAAGCGAATGGAAAGATGCCACTAGATAAACGGAAAAGTCGGATGTTGTGGTTTTCATTCCATTCTATTATAGCACGGATGTCACGCACGTTAGCCAAGGCCAATTGTTTAGCATAATCGATACCGCGGGACTGGAGGGTGGCTAGACGACAAGTACGTGAGCAAAACACTGGAGGTTTCTGGGCACGCAATACCGTATTCAAACACCTGGTATAATGTATATTTTATCATTGATTTTCATCACGTCGTGTAAAATCCCGGGTAGCAAATCCAGTGAAGGGGTGAGTGAGAGTAAAGAATATGGTGAACAGAGTTAGTATGGTCATAGATACTAGTTAAAAATTACCTTCAATGGAGCAACTACGACAAGCAGGGACACGAAAATGCCCCCTATACTTGTTATTCTAGTACACTTACGCATAACCCAAACGACCTCGAAAAGGAGTTGTAAGCATGGCTTTGTTGGCCATGGTCGCATAAAATAAATAACAGATAAAATTTCCAAAGTAATAGCTATGATAGAGATATACAGAAAAGTGTGACTAGTTTTTATATTGGACTCGCCTTCAACGCCAACGCCAACGATCAATCCACACCAGTCACCTTCACCCGATTTTATCTAAACCGGTCTTCCTTCGTTAATATTTGTCATCATCAGAATACGTGGTCCTAAATATTGGCAGCTATCCTCGTTCCATAACTGGTATGACAAAATGCGGCGGGGAGAGCGGTTGCTTTTCATTGAATGATGGGACACAAGTCATGCCTATTCCACGTGGTTTATGAATATTACGGAGACACCGTCCAATGACAACTCGTTGCGACCGTATTTATTATCCTACATAAGATGGTCGAGATAGTGGATATTTTATCCAGTGGCACTTGCAATGTCCTCCATAAACCACTGGTGAAAAATCGAAAAGCACAGCGATTGGGCGCTGTCTGAGCTAGCCCCAGTCACACAAGAATATCGACGGAAATTTTGTCACCCACTCGTTAAAAAGTGTAGGAAACCAGTACACCCTGTGGCGTACAATATTTCGACCGGGGATTAATCCAGGTTGACCTATACAAGTCTAGGACTGAAATATAAAAAAATAAGCCTACTGTAATAGGATACAGGTCAGTGGTGCGAGAAGGCTCTCGAATAAAACAATAGAGACCTACGAGTAGGTAAACAAAACTTTTAATTTAAACAAACATGTTTTTTATTCATGAAGGACTCGAGTTTCCCAGACCCAGTCTCATGTAACATAGAAATGATGCAACAAAGTCGTAACAAGAATAAAGTGCTCTTCGACATCGAAATGTAAACAATTTTCATGGATAAATATTCATCAATCGGCTCCATGTTGGAAGCACAAGACAAAGGGGGGACCTTGTGAAGTGATTACACCATCATCTGGGATGCCTCAACTTGTGGCCATCAAATCAGCTTCATCTTGAGGGAGCTGGTCATCCTCGTTAAATGTTATCTCCAGCTCCTGTTCCATATCGTAAATGTGTGTGTGACATAGTTCAGTAAATACTGGTTAAGACGACCACGTGACACATCTTCTACATTTGACCGAACCGCAGTGTAGGTTAATTTTTTTTTATCGCCGTGGTAATTGCCTTTTTTTTTTTCGGCCACGAGTGGTTGTGATTAATCCTACATAAAAATTTTCACCTCAATATATTTCCCAATGGCTCCACATTGAGTGTCTGGTGTGATTACAGAAGAAAAAGAAAATATTTATGCAACACTGGTTTCTTTTATTTCATTTCACTCCTGACATTATTCCTAAATCGCCTTAGAGCCTATTTATAATTGGGGGTTTTTTATTCTACTTTTTTCGTTTTGTATACAACGTATTCCTTTTTGATCCTAGAGACCAATAGTAATCACTTTCCAATTTATCCAACATGGTGATTGCACGTTTTATCCCCTTGGTGTCTCGCGCCTCTATCCGAGGTCTGATCTCCCGTTCGGTACCACAAACCCGTGTTTTTCAGGCGGCTATTCCCAGCACTGCGTCCTGGTTGAGCGCTCCCGTCCACCAATTCGGCCTGACCGGGGGTTCCGTAGCCCGCTATAATACCGATAGTCAAAATCCCGGCAACGGACGTGAGTCAACCCCAACTACGCGTTCGATTTACGTTGGTAATATTCCTTGGCGTTGTGAGGAAAAGCAAATCACCGATTTGTTTGAATCCTTTGGTCAGGTCTTCCGTATCCACGTTCCCAAGGACGATATGGGTCGTATGAGAGGTATCGCCTTTGTAGATATGGTGAACCAAGAAGAGGCCGAAAAGGCCATTGAACAATTGAACGGGTACAACTTTTTGGGCCGTGATTTACGTGTGTCTTTCAGCTTGCACGAACGCCGGTACAATCCTATGCAACGCCGCAATGTGGAATTCGGCGAAGGCACCCGTCCGTATAGACAGAATTCGTCGGATATGTCCCACGGATCGAGAGCTGATGACTCCGCTGGTATTCAGGCGCAACGTGGCAATGGACCAGCCACTCGCTATGGGCTGTTTGATGCAGTAGATGCTCTGGATAACGACAACTCTTCTGCTTCCCGATCTGAATCAACGGATGCGTATGACGAGACCGAACCCATGCCATATACCAAGCAGTAAACTATCCCGATCAAATTGGGGGAGAGGTGACTCGTACGAGTAGTTCCTATTAAACCTTTCGTATATTTAGCCTTGGCCTCCACGGGAACAAGTGTAGATAACTACCATGTCGTATTTCTCTGAATACAAATTCAAGTTCTAGTGGAGGCCGTCAAAATTTATTTTATAACAGTGATGTGTAGTGTTAACCGCTGGCAATTGAAGAGGTGGGTGGATAAACATGCTTATCCCCCAAGTACTTCTTAAACATTGACACCGTATGTAGCCTTCTTCGTACAAACATTAGTAAAATAAACAATTTTTCATCTATTACTGTAGGCGGTATGCTAATATAAAACGAATGAAAAATGATCAATCGCCATGCGAGAGGTTCAAAGGGGTCGTTTTATAACAGGAGATGCACTACGATTTTTTTACATTGTAACAGAAGCAATACAAGTCAGGAGGTTGAAATTCGATGTGACCACCTTAGATTCCATGCAGTCGTGAGTTTTCACAGAAAATATTAGACATTTTCCATCGGATCACTGCGATTGTATCGGAAGACACCTTTGGCGAGGATAGCGTCCACTCCATACAGTTTCTGCAGTTCTAAATTTTCCGGGAAGCAGTTAGCCTGGCCAAACGTAGCAAGCACCAGGCCGCTTTGTTTAATGGTAGTGATCAGTGAAGGTACCCGCACAAGCAGCTGGGCGTCACAAAGGAGACCCAATAGGTGGTTACGTCGGGAATAGCGGATGGCGTCTTTGATGGAAGCGGGGTTGGTTAAGCTCATAGCTAGGGATGATCTTGTTAAAGGACCATCCTCTCGGAAACAGTGGGTCTCGTCGATGGTATCTAAGGTTCCTGCCTGTTCCGAAGGCTGGTCCACTTCGTTCCATTCCATAGGGTATTCAGCATGGGAATCGGTGGTGGCGCAATTGCGAGGCCGTTTGACCTGGATCGTTACCCCTTCGGACTTGTCTTCCTTGGATTGATTCTCGGGTGCCAATAACGGGTTCCAGGATGGCTTGGACATATCGTACAGCTTCCCTTGAGAATTTTCGCTACCTGGTGCATAGGTATCGTCATCCACCAGCGCAGGGAGAGCGGATCCGCACATAGTGCTGAAAAACACCGGATAGTTAGGCTGTTTCCAATTCAGCGCTGTACAAACACCCGGATGAAACGATGAAAAGAAGATGTTACGTTGCTCACGGATTTTCCCAGGCCAGATTTTACCCTTAGAAGCAGCAGCAGGGTGCGGCGATGGTTTTGTTGTATTTTCAGCACCCGTCGATGCCGCATTTCGCTCATCAGGAACAGAAGTGTAGACGGTATGCAACACCGCGTCCACATACTGGTTAATGTCGGGGCCATCAGTACCTACGCCCCTACCCACACGAACGGTTAGAGGACGCCCAGAGGCCGGGTAGATCTGGGCCGAAGCGACAGTCGGAGAGACGGCTGCTGAGAGTATTTCCGTACTGCCGGCTTCGGGGAGTGACACGGGAGAGTAGGGGTATTTGAGTTCGATGCTGATCCCCATCGCAAGTGGTAACAGTTGGAATACCTCTACCAGGGTGAAAAAGCCACAATGGAGTGCCCTATGCCAATCTTGGGTGGTTTGTGGCACAGCACCATGGTTTATGTGCCGAATCCGGGCCAACAGGTGGGCATCAACGTCGTTCTTCTCCTCGGCATCTACCGTATTCTTGCCCACAAAACCGAGCTTCTGGAGACCCACATGACGAAACTGCGCGGCGGTCATAGCAGTAATGGATAACTGCACCCCGTCGATAATGTTCAACTGGGACCAGGGGTATACCACTGGGATAAAGTCTCGGGTGACCTGCACAATCAAGTGGACGTGTTCGTTGGCCAGCGAGGAAGAAGTCACTAATGCAATTAGAGGAGTACCAGACACCAAAGTGGGAGGAGCGTGCGGTTGGGTGAGAGGGGTGCCACTTCCGGAACGCGATCTACCTAGTTTGGACTTGACGGAGTCTGTGGGGTTGCTGATATTCGATGAATGAGAAGCCTCGTCAGGAGCTTTCAGAGCAAACATGGTAGAGGTATCTGGACCACTGGAGCGGTTATCGGCTCCCCCGCTCAGGTAGGCAGCTGGTACAGTCGGGAACGCAGGACTGACGACACGGGACGAGGTGGGTCCCACCGACAGTGTACTCAGTGGCGAGTTCAGTATACTACCCACGCTGTGCTGTGGGTGGGTAGTGTTGGTAGACTTCCAGTAGGTTGGCACGGGCCCACCAATCTGCAATTTGACACCGTCCAAGGGCTTGATCAAGACATAACCCAGTGCGATTTCACCCACCACTTTCAGGTGGGTGTTTAGAAGGGGACACACAATACTACCATGACTATGATTGGACTGAAGTCGAGCAGGTTTGTCGATACTCGTCAGGGAATGAGCTTCGGCTGGCGTCGGTACGGAAGTAACTACGCCTGATCCGGTGGATATCGCGAGATTTGTAGGAAGTGGTGAATCTTGATGGGTTGCCAACCCAAGCGAGGCCCCCAGAACCACAGCTTTGCCAAGTAGCTTGCTACCAAAAGAAGGATACACCGAAAACTCAATGTTAAATGGGGCATCGCGAGGGAGGAGAAACCCTACTACAGAGGGGTCTTCGTCGAGGGGCAACATCAGCGTACGAAGTATAACTCCCTGATCTGGTTTGGGACTAATCATCAAGCGTAATGTGGACAACTCAGTATAGCCTTGGATCTGGACCGGAGAATGTCGAGTGGGTGACGATTGATTACGAAATAGCAATTGCAAGTAACATTTGTCATCCAAGTATCGATGTCCATACGTTCGAACCGGAATAACGGGTGGTGGTAATGATAGTGAAGGAATACCGTCCATATCGATATCGTGAACCGAGTCAGGAAGGGTAAACGAATGGGATTTATCCATATGACCGTCGTTAAACGGGGCGGATTCCAAGGGGCGGGACGGGGAAGCCTGGAAGAACGCGGTGACATCCCGGGATGTGGACAGAATATCACCTGGCATAAACGAAGTGGATACCGGTAATTGGGAAGCGTCCGTTAGGGCACTGGACACGGTAGTGGTATTAGTAGTAATAGTAGTCACAGTGGAAGTCTGATCCGACTGCGGTAAGGGCACTCGAGAGCCGGCTTGGTGGAGCAGACCCACAACATTAACGTGCCCGTTCACCGCAGCATAATACACCGGGGTACTGCCGGCCTCGTCGAGCAGGTCCAGACGACAACCCGCGTCCAGCAACACCTGGACTGTTTCCTGATGTCCTTCGTTGGCAGCGTAAAACAATGGGGTCCACGTGTTGTCCTTGTCTTGGATGTTCACTTTTGCACCATGCTCAATCAGCAATCGACAAAGAGCAGGATGACCTTCCCGGGCGGCGATGTGCAGTAATGAAGTATCCTCAGTATCCAGTGTTAGGCGCACTCCCTTAGCCAAAATCAACGCCACCATGTCCAAATGGCCGTATTGACAACTGAGAATTAGCGCATGATGATAATTATACGGTTTAGAGGCCTGTCGGTGCTCCAACAGGACAGCCACACAGGGTATAGAACCTCGGAGTACGGCGTAAATCAGCGCATCGTTGCCGTCATGGTCCACTGTCGACAGGTCCATCTGTGGCGCACTTTGAAGCAATAGGGAAAGAAAATCGACCCGACCGTGCATGGCTGCATAGTGCAACGCGGTGCGTCCATAATAATCGACATGGTCGATGTCGTTTAACCGGTGGATGGCCACCAATACTTGTTCCAGACCGACCAGTCCGTGGATGGCCGCCTGGTGTAGACAGGTACGATCATTGATATCGTCGGCAAACGTGAAATCTACCAATCCACTGCGGGCTACTAGCTCCATGCTGTCATTCCACAGTCCCTCAGAACAGGCCCGCCAAAACAAGGCCGAGAAGCACCGATAAATATTCGCAGAACTGCTGGACGGCGAGTCGACAGGGGATGCCGGAAGGGATAAAGAAGTGGTTGGCCGGGCTTGGTGTCTATCCAACATGTCCTGTATGACTGACTGCCGGTCATTGAGCAGCGCTTCGTACAATTGAGGTTCGGATTTTCCATAGAAAGTATGACTAGGGGTTGCGGTTATCGTATCGGGAGAATCCGATGGTGAATGCAACGCTGTGGTGGACAACACCAACGAAGCAGTGGCCGACGAGTCCGGTAACTCGTCAATTTTGGTGAGCAATTCGGCCAACTGGGTTGTAGCGGTGTCGGACAATTCCCCAATCACATCCCGGTTAAAGCACGGCTGGACCTCTACCTGGCGGGAGAGATACAGCTCTTTGGTGGTAGATTTGGAACGCTTGTCCCATTTCTTTAAAATTTTGCGGAACCCGGTACCGTTGATTTCCACAAATTGTTGCAACTTATCCAGGTCGTGTTGGAACTGTGCAAAGGCTTCCTTCAACGCTAGGAATAACGTCCGGTATACCTGGTTAGGCGGCCTTAGAAACAGCACTTTCTTCTTTTCCAGGAGAGTCCGGAGTCGCAGCTTAAGATCCGTTTCTTTTTGCATGTAAAACTCGTTGACTTTTTCCAGTTCTCGCTCTAATTGGTAGAAAAACGCCGTCTTGGTAAATTGGAAATGCTGTTGGGAAGTACCAAGACTATTGATAATCTTCTTGAGGGCCTTGTAGTTCATGTAGTGACCGGACCACTCCGCAAGACGGTGGTTCTGAATGTATTTACCGAATTTCATGGTAAATGGTTCTTCCAGACCTGGCGACGGATACTGTAGCGAATGCAGACAGGGAGAGACGTAGGGTCAGTCGTCAACCGGATACGAAGGGAAGTAAAGGATGGGCTGCCTAGCTGTGACACGGAAAGGGAACGAAGCTAGAAAAAAGCAAAAGTAATAAAGATAAGTGAATTTCAGGTGTCGTCCTTTTCCGGCCGAGATGGAGACTGAGAATACAGATAAACGATGTGAAGTGACTTGGTGAACAGGAGGATAAAATACAATGGGCTCTTTAGGGTGGTCCCGACAGTGTGGACTGGTACTTTTTCGGATAATGCTGAGTATTTTTAAAAGTCCAATAGCGGTCATTCACGACGTGGAATAATAAAGTGATAATAATGAAAAATGAAATTACCGAAAATAGCTTGTGCCTAAATTTCAATGACCCTTGGTAAGCTCTACTGGGATACTTTCGAAATTCGGTATGGGAAGCAGGATGAATAGTGGACAGGGCTTTACCGTCTCCCCGAAATGTGTCATGGTGGACACCCAGGGCTCGAATCACGTGGACATTTCCAAGTTGGCAAACCATTCCCACACTCCTGCATCCATCAATAATAACAACAACTGGCCATGCACTGCCCTACGCTGAGATAGTAAACACACCAGATATATTAATGTATAGCCCAAACAACATTCCAAGGCTTTTATTTGGTGATAAAAAGGGTGAATCCGAACATAATTGCCCAAAATCAAGGCAAAGTGTGGGTAATATAGTCCAAAATTTTACGACAGAATCAGGAAAAAAATTGGAGGATCCAAATTCTACTGTGGTTTAAATTTGCGTTCCCGTTTCGCCACTTCTGACCAACGGAATCCGCGCACATTAATAGCATAACCCACATAAATGTCGAGGGCCAGCAGCAAAGCTGGATTAGTCCACCAAATTCGCTCCAGGGGATGTTCGGTGAACAAACAGAGGTAGAACTGAAACACGAACAATGCTGTACAGGCCACGAAATAAGGCATGGTAAAGTCACTTTTGTACAAACTGTAGACGCCCACCTGGAGACAAATGACCGCAAACTCGCACGACATCAGTGGGTATGACGTTTCTATGGGGATACCCAACAAAGGGATGGTGTAGGTGCGTGTCCGAGCCGAGGCTATAAAGTAGGCCTGGGCCATAAACCATAGCATCAACAGTACGGATAAACTGGTCAAAAATAACTTGAATTGGGCATTGCTTTTTTCGTCCTCAAATGCTTCGTCTTTGACGTCGGTGAGTGGTACGGCTTGACCTAAATAATTCCATAAAGGTTGATCATGACATTACCACCACGTCATAAATTACATTACCACAACGGTGGGCGGAAAATTATACAACAAAAGCAACACAAAGTTTACATACACTAATTGGTTAGTGGAATACGTCTGTGTCAACTAGAGCACATGCTAAATCCATCGCCTTTCTTGCGGGACAACTATTTTGGTCTACTGGAGCTCCGCCGATTCCAACGTGTTGAAACCGCTATCAAACTTACCCTTGGGAAATACATTATGAGCGTCCAGTGGAGTGTCCTTGGCAGCCGTTGGGTTCAAGGGAGACTTGGCGTGTCCAGTACGTTTTCGCATCGTGGGATTCCACATGGTGTGAAAAAAATGGCGCAATATAGAAAGCAAACAACAACAAAGATGAGAGCCGTTATCTGACACATGGCACAGAATAACAGGGGACTGGCAGAATTAAAATCAGAAAAAACGAAACAACTTGCTCAAGGATGCACTTTGAAATTACGATTGACTTGCGTCATTGGTGCTCAACTTTTTATTGTTTTGGTTCATTGTTTTATTAACTATTAAAAAAATATTACTCCTATCTTAATGTTCCATTCGTTATTTGATACCTTCCCTTTTACCAGAAGATAACTCATTTTGTAAAATTTAGTGCACGACGCGTTCCTTTCCCATTCTTATCTGTTGCTACTCCCTAACTCCCATTTTAATAACCAACCCGACTCTGGTTCAGCGACTTTCCACCATGGATAACGACGTCCTGGACATTATGGAAGTGGACCGCGAGCCCTCGGTTCCCCAGAAAACCCAGACACTTCCCACTGCTTCTGCTAAAAAGGAAAAGAAGCCCGAAGGCGTAAGTCGTGAATTGTTCAACCTCATCGGCGGTGCACCGGCTGTGGTGATAAACAAACCCACCTTCAAAGCCAAACCACGCTTGGCCTCCAAGGCGACGCATTGGGTGTGGCGAGGGTTTACCAGCAGTGCTCGTGAAGACGATCTCGTTTTACACCACTGGGTCAAGGCCAGTGATGAATCACACGGTAAGTCATATTATTAATACCTTATGGCGTCTACAAAATTTTCAGGGGCTTCCTTTGGTTTAATGCGTTGAATCGCTTCTAAACCTATACACGCTACCATTACATTGATATGATTAGAGAGATATGTCTAGTGACAATATCTACAAATTCATGGAAAAGTCTTTAATCCCTTGGTGACCTAACAACATCCTACGCTCAACCATGTTTATCGTCGTATTGGTTTATACCTAATCTCCTACCCTGTTTCTAGATTATCACTTTGCCAGTTTCAACCAAGTTGTCGACGTCGTGGAATACACTGATACCGAATACGACCTTTACCTTAAAAGTAATGAATGGTCACGCTCGGAAACCGACTATTTACTAGACCTCTGTCGACGATTGGATCTACGTTTTATAGTAATCGCCGACCGGTACGATTTCGAAGGCACAACTCGTTCCATTGAGGATATCAAAGAGCGTTACTACATGATTCAGCAAAAGCTATTACGGGCCCGCCATCAAGGCGGTATGCATGACCAGGCCTTGCAGCGAGAGTTGTCACTGTACGAGTATAACAAAGACCGGGAAATTGAACGCAAAACGTACCTTGAGGGATTGTACCAACGAACATTGGATCAGATCCAAGAGGAAGAAGCTTTGTTCTTGGAAGCCCGACGGTTGGAAATGAACGAAAAACGTCTGACGCAGGAACGTCAGTCTATATTGCGATTGATGAACGCCCACGAAACTAACCTCGCCTTGCGTAACGCCAGTTTACGTTCCCGACGAAATACGTCGTTGCAAGTCGGGGTGGGTAAAATGGACGGCAGCCAATCCCCCGACCGCGGTGATTCACCCCAGTTGGTCCGCCAAGATGGTTATTTGGGAGATACTCACATGACCGAGGTGGATTCCCCGTCGACACCCGCGATGACCTATAAGAGCAAGAAACGTAAACTTTTGAAACGCAGCGGTGCTACCGAATCCGGCAGGGGTTCCCTAGCTACGTCTCCTGCCCTTACGAACCACGGCCAATTAGGTACCCCACGAGGCACCGAAATACATGACTTTGATAACGGCATGGGCGTAGCGGTAACTCCACTCATGACACGGCTTTCCAGTAAAGACAGACATCCCCCTGGGGCTTACTTACGGAGTACCCGTATTGCCCCGGTTAAGTTGAGCATGAGTCAGAAAGTGTTGGCCTTTTTGGACGAACTCAACGTTCCCCCACGTCCTGTCATGGCCACCGGTCCCATTTGCTCCAAGTTTGATCAGCTACAGGCGAATATCCTTACTTTATTAGATCTGAAAAAACATGTGGACAAACTGGAACATGATATCAAGGTTTCGCTAGCCAGAAAAGCCATGCTGTTGGGTCAGTCCCCACCAAACGTACACCATACAAGCAAGGATGAGCAGTAGAGATTACATTAACTTTTGTACACCTACTTTTCTATTTTAGATGATTAAACAAAATCACCACTCTCTTTTGTCGAGTGTATGGCACAAAAATTGCATTAAAACCCGGATTGGTACACATTGTATACCATACTACGGTAATGACCAACCATCTGGTCAAGCAACGCCTTTCTGGTCCGGAAATAGATTTGGATTCTGTCGACCAAGTTCCGATAACTCTGGATATCGCGGCTATCTATCACGGAGTGAAACGCGAAGAGTAACATGCCGTCGATTTCTTCCAAAATCTGTGAACAGCTGCGTGAAGGGTTAAAATCAATAATGGCCAATTTCATTTGGGCGTTAATGGTATCAACGTATACGAACAGGATACTGACATCAGGTCTATAGGCAGTGATTTGGCAATGATTCAACAACAAAGTATCCATACTGCGAAATACCTGTGATATTTGGGTCACATACTTGTTCATGTAGGATTCCTACGGGTTCTCCATGCCGGATACGACATCCATTAGTTTGTCTACAGGACTAGTAAAATCCGAGTACAAGGGGAAGCCTACTGATGAAAGGGTAGCGATCGGTCAATTCTGAAATATTTGATTGAAGCGGATTTTTCATTCATCTTGGCGCTTAGAGAAGCCATCCAGCATTACTTTCATACGCTGTCATACTTGCGGAGTCCCTCTGTTTACCAGAGTTGAACCAAAAGAGGATGGACTTTGATTTGGGCAAGGTAAACCGGTCTTAGTTACCCCGAGGTGACTTGTCTATTTTACAATCCACCCCGACAGGAGGTCTTACGGGAATCCTGTTCATTCTCATAATTACGTTTGGTCGACCTTGCACTTTGTCCTGAGGGTATTTCCTTACGGAGAACGGGGTCCGCTTGGCTGGGACCATCAAAGAAGGCACTCACCGCCGGTCCTTTACGTATTCCTGGGGCTACTTCCGACAAGTGCAACAAGGGAATCCTTTCACGGTCTTGACCAGTGGGCGGAGGTTGAATTTCCATTGATTTCTCGAGGTCGAGGGATTAATCTTTCGAACAGTGGTCTCTGGGTTCCTTTTGAGTTACGGGTGGTACACGCTGGGATCCTTTGTCGGTATTCGGGTTTTTTAAACTGACGAGTAACCCCGCCGCTATTTTTATCTGTTCCTGTTCAAGGTCTGTAGTCTTGAGCTAGCTGTACATTGGAGGTTGGTCGCTGGTGGTCCTTGGGTACCTCGTTAATTCCATGTACAGCATAGAGGAAAGTACTTGCTGTAAGGACCACTCCTAACACTAGTGCCAAATTTATCGTATTTACGATTAAAGCTCGACACAGAATCTGGCAAGTCGATCCACAGAGAAAATAAAAATTTTAACTTTACACATATATATATATGAGAAACTTAGAACGACGATAAGGAGGATTCAAAGTCCTCAACCCATATGGACCTGCTTATATCTCCAACGAATCCTATTTTTAATAAAAGAGATGGTATTATAATGGAGAGCGAGGCTTTCGTTGTAAGCTGTCCTAAACGTTTGGTGGAGCCACGATCTTGCTTCCACTTGTACAATGTTGTGAGGGCCCAGTGAACGCTGGGCTGCCGCCGGGTTCGTCTGTAGTTGAGGTCTCCCCCCACATATTCCATTCTTGTGTATTCACTGGAATTAAAAGACTGACCCAGAGTGTGTACAGGTAGGACTTGCTAGGTGAAAGCGGGTTTCAAAAGTACATTGGTGTATGTGTTAATGAGGCAGATTAAGGTAGCCTGCCAATAGTTACCCTGATAAAATACCGCATCTAACTCATTCGTGCTATTAACAACGTTGTTTTAATTGTGTTTTAGTATGACAATGATGCTGCCCGATGGTTACTTCTAATGGACAATACTCGCTTTGGACAAGGAAATGTTAGGCTACCCCCAATAAAAAAATCCGTCTAACGGACGAGAATTATAAACCATAACATAGAGCTGATATAAAAAACGATAAAATGTTCAAATAATCCAAATGACAAGACATTGTACAATGAGGGGGATTTAGGCAGTGGTGGTCACTTTTTTCTGTACTAACCGTTCCATAACCTGTTCAAGGGCGGATTTACCAATACTGGCGTTTTCTTTGAAACGCTTAACGGAAAAGTCTTCTATATAACCAGAAACTTTGGAAATCATGTTAAATGCGGTAATGGTGGCCGATTGTTGGAATATCGTATGGCTAAGGTTTTCGGATTTGGGCGTGTAAACAATTTCTTCGTTTACGGCCAACAAATCATGCAGAGTGAGATTGGTCGAAACAGCCTTTAAGGTTTGGTTTTTGGGGTCCACTTCGCTGTATTCCAAAACGTACGATGTGCTATCGGCACCGAGGAATCGAGCGACAATACGTGGACAGGATTGCTGACACATGATCAAGCGTTCGGTTTTGAGGATACCCGTGGCGGGATCCACTGTGCGATTAAGTGTTTCTACGTGGATAACATGTGGTGTTTTTTCGTTGGGATACTTTTGCCAATGGGCAGCGGTGACGGTAGCCCAGTCGTAGGCGTACTGATGTATGGCCTGGAAAAGTTTCATGGTGAAGTAAAAGTATTATAAGAACTCTAGCGACACACTGTGAAAATGCAAAGGTGAAAATAAAATAAAACTGTACAATATGACAAATACAAAACGAAAAATTTACAACGAAAAAAAAGAAATGCTTCTGCTGTTTCGTCTTCAATTCTTTTATCGTCGCTGTAAACTTTGCTGTTCTGCCCCAGCCTGGGGAATAACCAGTGCTTGTCGTATGCCCCACCAATGGGATAGATTATCGATTGTCCAAGACCGCGTGTAGTGGGTTCACTGATGAGCTATATCTTTTTTTATCTTGTGGTATCAATTTCAATGGACGAATCTTCAGCATTACATAATCCGGCTTACGAACCCAACACCCAACAGTTCATAATGCTGTTTGTCCCAACCGCCAATGAATGTCCCCATCGGTGGTAAAGAGTCACGGGATTTTCAACGCCACTCTTGGGTCTCTACATTTGACAAGGCCTGTGCCATATTAGTCGTTCCT
Source organism: Dispira simplex (assembly GCA_027478255.1). NCBI lineage: Eukaryota > Fungi > Kickxellomycota > Dimargaritomycetes > Dimargaritales > Dimargaritaceae > Dispira > Dispira simplex. Next base: position 493 of record JAOPJG010000499.1, on the reverse strand, counting down.
ATCGGGACGGTTGGGAATGAAAAAGGCATAAAGAAAATAATGTGAAAAATTGTAAGAAAATACACACATCTTTGAAAACATAGCCAGCATATCAATGATTTTTCAATTATATAGCGAAAAATCCGCCAGAGTGTAGTGGGTCCCTAACAAAATCCTATTGGTTAAATGGTAACTGGTACATTTTTGGCTCAAAATCGCTATAAGGCGGAAAAAAATCACCCATATGGGTGATTATATTTCCACTATGTAGAGCAAAATCTGCCAGTGTTGAATGGATCTCTTACGAAACACTATTGGTTAAATTTTACCTAGTACGTTTTTGCTCCAAATCTCTATATAGGGCGAAAAAATTCACCCACCTATTCACATGCGTTCGAATTAGCCCTTCCACATGCAAATGAGCTAACCTTTCGGCATGCAAATGAGTTAACCTTTCCACATGCAAATAGGTTTCCCTATTTACCTTCAATTATCCTCTGAAGTAGCTTCAAAG